>OZ024859.1:25210722-25238222 GCA_964017155.1 Oasisia sp. SBJ-2009
GAAGAGGATTTGTGGACATGGACCGGAAGGAACACACATCTTGGGACGAAGAAACGTTCTTCTGGTGACGTTTAATTCCGACTCCACCAACAGTAGTATGGGATTCCGAATTACGTATCGGTCCAGGACAAAGGGTATGCATTGATGTGTTGTTTACAACGTTATTATTTTGTTAATTAGAATTAAGAAACACAGTTAATAAAATACAACTGCCCAATCTGTATAGTCGCACACTTGCATATGCAGTAATTGCACATTACTATGTACACTGCACTGCATCAACAACATAAGCAGTACACACTATGAAACATAAAAACCATTTTGAACCTGTAATAAAATGTTTCGGCATATTCTTGTTTTGCTATACGAAACATAGGATTACACACTTTTCTGTATGGTTCCTACAACAGCAATCGATCGTAGTAGGAATCTCCTATCTGTTATTTTTTGAAAATGTAAATATTGATGAAAGTATAATCTTCATTTAAATATTTCACTGTTAGAATATACTGCTACATATGCAAGTATATATATATATATATATATATATATATATATATATATATATATATATATATATATATATATATATATATATATATATATATATATATATATGTGTGTGTGTGTGTGTATATATAATTAAATCAAACCAATAAAGAAGAACAAGAAGATTCAAAGAAGAATCACGGCTGGATGGACATCTTCAAGTGTAACATTGGAACATGCTTGAAGAGACAAGTCTACAACTCATGCGTACTTCCAGCAATGACATACGGCGCGGAAACATGGGCACTCACCACCCTAGCAAAGAACAAGCTAGCAACCGCATAAACAAAGATGGAAAGACGTATGTTAAACATCACATACCGGGACTGAATAACAAACATCTAGGTAAGAGAAAAGACAAAGATCACAGACGTGATTGAACAAGTCGGCAGAAGACGGAAGAGGACCTGGGCAAGGCAAGTCAGCAGGATACGAGATAACCGATGGACACTGCGAATCACCACCTGGAAACCCTACGAAAGGAAAATCCCTAGAGGAAGACCGGCGAGACGTTGGTGAGACGAACTAGATGACTACTGGAAGGGTACCATCTGGCAGAGGATAGCGCAAGATAGGCAGACGTGGAAGCAACATGCTGAGGCCTTCGCCCAACCACGGGACACTATGGCTGCACAATGATGATGATGACGATGATATATATATATATATATATATATATATATATATATATATATATATATATATATATATATATATATATATATATATATATATATATATATATAATATACAATAATATATATATATATACAATAATATATATATATATATTCAATAACACACACACACACACACACACACACACACACACACACACACACACACACACACACACACACTTACAACACACACACACACACACACACACACACACACACACACACACACACACACACACACACACACACACACACACACACACACACACACACACACACACACACACACTTACAACACACGTCCCAAATCTGCCAGTCTGGATAACACAAAACAGACCATGTTCTGCTCTATTTCAAGTTAATATTTACCAGTACAACATGTTTAATAAATATATTTATAGATTGATTAGAATAACAGTATCATAGCTGCAATGAAAAGAATCAGTCGGTTTCTGTTTTAGTTTGTATCTCAAAACATACTTTGCAGTGAGATTCATTTTTATAGTAGAGTATGATATGATTTCAATGTTCTGCTAGAGTAATATGACTGTAGTTTGTTGTATCGTGTGTTTGTAGTTCGATGTGGGATCCCCGCTATCACACCGAGAGTGTGGCCCAAAGCAGACCCGACGTTCAAACCCAAGACAAGCCGGAAACCGAAATCGAAACGATCGACGATTCCGAGCCGGGTGTGTACTCCGTTATGTACTCGTCCGTTGTATTCTTCCGTCTTGCACTTGCAACTATGGCATTTATTTTTTGTACACAATAACACTTCATTATTAAATGATTAGCGGGAGAATAGCAAAACCAAAATTGCACCTGGCGAAATGTGTTATGTTATTTCGCTTTCTTCTGTAAAACTATTATACTATATTTGCACGTGTTGGACAGCTTCATGGCAAGTGTTTGTTTGGATGTGCTTATACAACAAACTGATGCCAATGACTAATGATGGCCAAACTGATTCTCTTAAGTACTCAATAATCCTTGATCTATGTAAATCCCACTTCTTGTGTTTGCTGGGATACATACATAGAGGGCATTTCCATTCACAAAATGCCAGAATAACTGAGCGCTACAACACGTGCTATGGCAGCGACTTAGTTTTGCATACATAGCCTTTTCTAGCTTATAAGTGAAACAAAATTAAGCATTCCTCCATATGCTGCCAATTCTCGCTATCCATAAGGCTAAGCATGTCTAGCGCTGTGGCGCAGTGGCTATACCCTCGCACTCTCGACTAAGAGAACCAGGGTTCTAATCCCGTGCTGCTTGGTCAAACATTTGGCCATTGTTTCACTCTACATTGCTCCAGTTTACTCAGCTGTATGAGTCAGTACCTGGTTATAGAAATTGTTGGATATATCTCATATGTGAACAAATAGTGTTTGCGCATTAATTACTTGTCAGAGTAGCCGAGATTATGTTCGATTGAGCATGTCTGTCAAGGTGTTTTGCAATCCCGAGTAGTGGGCACTGCGCTGTTTTATAATATACTACTAAAAATTTGCTAGGGATCACTATACTATTTAGGGTGGTGTTATATTTTTTGCCATGGGTATCACACAAAAAATATAAATGGCATGTATTCGAGGACATGCTTATTTCTTGAATTTCGTTGCTCTATACCAAATGTGAACGATAGGAAACACCCCTTCTGTCGTCAAAGAAGTAGACCCCCAACAATTGAGGTTTCCCCCAGACCCCCAAAAACTGAGGTTTCAGAATTTACTCTAAATCATGATAATGTCCCAACCAGTTCAATTACCAGCAGCAACAACTGCCAGTAGCTTGTGTGTGACCCACATGATGCAATCACAGCATGGCAACGGCGTCTCATGCTTCCAATGAGTCTCTGGATGGCTGCCATCTCAAGATTGTTCCATTACAAACATTGTGTGATCCTTAGCAAATTTTGAGTAGTATAGTTGAACTCGGTTATTGTCCAGAGAGCTCCTTTCTCCAATTGAACTCGGTCATTGTCCAGAGAGCTCCTTTCTCCAGCGCTGTTCTTGTCCGCGCTGCAGCAACAGTTCCTGCCGACGCTTGTAGACGGTCCGCCGCAGACACTTGTAGTTATTTTTCCACTACAAACATGATATGATCCTTAGCAAAATTTGAGTAGTATATAACTCACCTTGACTCTACATAGACGGTGTGTGTGACAGGTGCGGCGAATGATAGGAGCTGAGGAAGCCATACCGAACTCGTGGCCCTGGGAGTTGCTAGTGAGGGGAAAGGGAAAGCAACGATGCGCGGCCACATTGGTGCACCGGCGCTGGGTCGTCACGGTCGCCAGCTGCGTGTGAGTAGGAACTCACCACGTCACCATGTAGCCTTGGTTGCCCAGGTTCCGCGAGGTGGCAGCACGTTTTAGTCAGCCTGGTAATTTAATGGTCTGCCAATGTTGGGCGGCTGTACTCCAGACTCGGAATGAGACGCTGATTGGCTCTCAGGCCTAAATAAACCTAAAATAAGAATATTCTTTTATAAGAAAATACTATAGTATTACAAGTATTCAGTATTAAACTTATGTTAAACAGAAAATCAAAATAACTAAAACAATTGCAGTTGTTTGTGAAGCAGGAAGTATGGCACAATTAGCCCCAATTACTAAGGCTCCGACAGGTGGTAGCACTTTTTACCCCATCACGGCTAAATGACCAGACTATCTTTTCGGCGAAGTTACGTGGCCGAGCGAGAGTCGGTTAAGCGAGACTAATCACTACGTCAACTGGACGACGTCAGTGGTGACACTTGGCGAACAATATGCTCACTACACAGAATCAGCAAGTCGTAACTTTGATGAGTTGTTTTATCAGGGAGTTCACCGAGTCACCTGTACTTCACCACACTTGGGGTTTTGTGTGTGGGAACCAGAAACCTCAATAGTATTTGCTGGTGTTGATGCATGCCTCGATAACACAGTGCAAAATACGTAATACGATTAGCTGACATTAGCACCTTTTCGCGCTACGAACGTTATCGTTACAATTTGAGCCCTTTCGGCTTGCAACATTCAAACAGCGACCATGTGCATCGCTCTTATCATTAGGCGCACATATTATATATTAATCCTAGCATTACGAATAAAATTGCAAATACAATTTCCTTTATATTTACGCAACTGTACAAACATTCTCCACTAGCAAGTTGTTAACATAAAGCCAAATATTTTTCAATTATATAAAATAATGATTGTAACATTTCTAATAGCGTCTATATTCTTACACATTTAAGCTCAGAGGCGCAACAAACAAAATCATTTGGCGTAATCATAAAAGGGGACAGACAAATATCGTCATTGGAGCATAGAAACGTCACAAATATATGGTGAAAAAAACTATTTCAAACAAATATATTTTTAGTTTTTTATGAAAGGTACAGTGTAGTTTCAGAAGATTTAATTTATCGATGGCATTTCTGAAAATGTCTCTATCTAAACTTTGTTCAAACGAAATGTATTCCAGATGAAATGTCTTCGTCTTCAGACTCATCCAATGGTTGTATTCCATGGACCCCAACGAATTCACGGTGACCGCGGGACTACACAACCGGACCAAACCCGTGGTCGAAGGTCAGACAGTGAAGGTAACCCCCAGCCACCTGGTGGCTGCAGGCAGAACGTCGTACAGGCTTCCCACATCGAATGTGATATTGCTGTAGTTTTCGTCTTTCGTTATGGATAGTGGAGTCAGTGGAGTCATTGTTGAATGGCGTACCACTAGATTTACTTGGGTGAAGTCCGTATTTAAAAATACACCCACTTGCATGCACGCACGCAGCATGGATGTGCACACATACGCACGCACGCACGCACGCACGCACGCACGCACGCACACGCTCACACACACGCACACACACACACACACACACACACACACACATATATATATATATATATATATATATATATATATATATATATATATATATATATATATACATATCCAATTGAGTGTCGCCATATGCCATAATTTAGGTTTTACTTATTTATTTTATTTATCCATCTTGTAATATTCGTTTACAAATAATATGTTAAAAAGGGTAACTGTATTAATACATTAAGACGATTTCGTACTCGTGGTGTTGTTGTCGTACACTGTCCGACCGTTGCACTACAATATCAAACCCCGAACACCAACTCCGTGACGAGACCATCTTGTGTGATGACCACAGCCAGAATGTTCTGGTTGTGGCTACGGTAGGGTATAATCACTATACTTAGGTAACTGTTATTGCGCCTAAATCATTAGAAACCAAACTCAGAGGCGGATCCATACAAAAGGGTTAATCGATCTCAGAGTCAATAAACAAATCCAGTTGTCATCAGATTGATTGATACGCCACGGAGATATGGTAGACAGGCAAGGTTGTAATAAACGTATGCCTTTAAATGACGGCGGAATTTAGCAGTATTTTTCAACTGATTTAACATTTGAAAGAAGCGTATTCTAACGAGTAGGTATACCCACAACAAAAACACTAGTTCCAACATTAGTATTGACTTCATAGGAATAAATCAGAACTAGATGACCGAAGCTGAACAGGTTTTCGTACGGGAGTAAGCAGTGAATATGATGGCTGCTTAGAGGACAGTATGGGTTGTGGTTGGTGTGCACTACTCACTCTCTGTCACCCACAGGTGAAGCGTGTCATCCTGCACCCCGGGACCAATTTTTGGGAGACGAAACTGGACGTAGCGCTGTTGGAATTGGAGGAGGACATCAAGTTCAACGACAAGACCTCGCCCGTGTGTCTGCCGATTCGGCCGCTCAGGCGAAGAGCTACGTGTGTGTTCGTCGGGTGGGGGCAGACGAGGGGTGAGTGATTGAGTGATGGACCACTTGTCCTAGCAATATGCTGGTTATGGTTACGTTTGAGATAGACTGTTGAAGAGTTTGTGTTGATCTGTTGCCGCAGACGTAGCTCTCAGCAGTACAGCTGAAACTATAACGTTGTCAGAAAGTATAGCTTGTATCAGATTCATTGCTAAGTGATTCCAACGAGTAGTCGTTACTACCAATTTGTTTCCTATTACATAATGGTTTATACAATACATCCAATTATTACATTATATATATATATATATATATATATATATATATATATATATATATATATATATATATATATATATACACGTACACGTATACATACATACATATATATGCGTACGTAAGCACCCACAAACCTATACATACTACATACACTCAAACATAAACACACACGCACGCACGCAAACATACGCACACACGCACACACGCACACACGCACACACGCACACACGCACACACGCACACAGGCACACACGCACACAAACAAACACAAATACAAATACAAATACAAATACAAATACAAATACAAATACAAATACAAATACAAATACAAATACAAATACAAATACAAATACAAATACAAATACAAATACAAACAAACACACACACACACACACACACACACACACACACACACACACACACACACACACACACACACACACACACACACACACACACGAACAGTGCCAATGGCGTCGTCCACGCTTGTACTACAGGGACCGGAAGTAAACAAGTACTGCGTCAGCGGACGCCGACGATCATACCACAGCGAGTTTGTTCTAGCAAGAGGTGGTGGCAAGACCGCAGCAACGATTACACCATTTGTGTGGGCGAACGGCGCACTGGCTACCAGATCACATGCGGGGTAAGTAGATGACCAAACGTGGCAAAACGTGCGTTCTGCACGACCCTGTCAAATTGCTTGCGCCCTGTATATGTCTTACGTTAAGTCTCCCAGCGTCCCCATACAGGCTTCACCAAAGTATTCAGCAAAGTCCAACACAGCGTTTAGAATTCATGTTCTACTAATGCATATAGAAAAGAGCAACTATTTAAAGAAAATGTTCCAGAAATATATATCAGTATAACTTGTGGCTCTTCAAGTAAAAGATAACAGAGAGTCGGTCTATCGATTCATGTTGGATTTAGTTTTCCTTACCCGTATGACATCTTTGTGTATTACGTTCTCCGGTCGGAGGATCATTGTGTGATAATATAACAGGCAATAATACAACTGCACATCCGGTGAAGAAAGGAATGTTCTCTCGTGATTCTCTCTCCCGCCTTCTTCACCCGAATTTGCTGTTAAAATATATCAAAACTGATTAAAATCCTTAGTGATCTATTGTACTGAATATGATCAAAAGAAAAAAGACCATTCTACCCGAGCACGTCCGCCGGTGTGCCACGAAATGGTGTACTCAGTAAAAAGAGGCAAATAGTCTTATGGTCTTACATTTAACAACAGCTTGTATTTAATGATACATTTTCTTCATACACCGATATCTTAGTGAAACTGTGTCCGTATGCTACCATGTATTTTAGAGGGAAGCGGTGGTCGCGCGGTAGAGCGCCGGACTGTCAATCTAGGGGACGGTGGTTCAATCATCCCACCTACCGCCATTTCAAAACTTCGGCAATTTCGTTCACCCCACATTTGCCTGTGTCTTTCGGAAGAGATACTAAAAGCCGGTGGTCCCTTCTTTCTGGTGTTTATGCCAGGGGAAGTAAAAGATCCCACACAGGGGGTAAATGTGTGGATTAACTAGTGGATTAACTAATTATCGTTGGATTTTAAAACGCCCGGCAAACGGCCGCGACCAGTATCTTGGAGAAATGAGAAAGTTACCATATATAGTGAGTTGCTTGTGTCTGTGTGGTGTTCGACAGGGTGACGCCGGGTCACCACTGACGTGTAAGGAGCGAGGTCGGTGGGTGCTGCACGGCCTCAGCAGCATCGCCTCGCCCAGCAACAAGTGCCATACGAAGAGACGACCATCTATATTAACTCGCATTCAAAAGTTCACGGGCTGGATTGAAAGGATGTCAGGCGGTGAGCTCTGCAGCAAAATAAGGGGAATAGGCACTTATACAGAATTCGGAATCACCTCAACTCTGCCATTATAACTGTATATTTGCCAAAATGGCAAAATTGAGGTGTGTCCGAATTATGCATAAGTGCCGGGGTTTTAGGAATTTCCACAGCGGGGAATGGGGCATGGTTGTTAACGCAAGCAAAATGGCTGTGGGCATGGATAGTGCACCGTTTGGGGAGAGGTGACGTCAATATTTCCCACCATGGGCTCCGTTTCCTTACCCCCACAAATACGCCGGTGGTTGGGATTGAATCGTTATCTTCCCCCTTGATTAAAACGAGCTATTTGTGTGCATCGGACATGTATATGAATGTAAGGCTCGATTTAAGTTGAATCTGTTAAGATGTGGTTTTTAAGATCGGCACCTCCTAAACTGTATAGCATTAATTTTGGGCGGTATAATGCAGATTGTCTACCGAAGCTTGTGTACATCGTTTCTGTATGAGGGTATGCGCGTTATGGATTTTGTGTTATTAGTGTTTTATTATTATTATTAATGTTATCATTTGCTTGCAGGTGACATCATGGCTCCCCGTCCGTGGACGAGACACGTCGTTCTTGACTAATAGCACCACTGGCCTACCGACAAACAACAGTAGCGCCACTGGCTTGTGAGCAAATAACGTCGACGCATCGTACAACATTCATGTTTAAATGTACGACGGGGATAATGGATTAAAAATGACGCCCATTGTCAACACTTGTGTGGTTTTTCATTCGATTGTTTCTCCGTATGGTGGGGAACCCATCCCATATCGAAAGAAACCACTCTTGTTTTGATAATAATATGAGTAGACGAAACCTACATGTTCGAAATGGGAATAACTATAAAGTTTGTTTCGTGGTTTGCCCTTTGGCTTTGTTTTCATATTTAAATCATATGATTAAATGAACTTCCATGTAAGAACTACCACGCCTGGTGATTCTGAGTAACTGAACCGCCATTTAAATATTCGAGTAACCTTGTCTTAATCCGAGAGATGACGCCACTGTGCACGTCTTGTCCTCTTGACTCCGGACCAGCTTTATGAAATATTGTTCTTATTCAATTCATTTTAAATTTACGACTCCATTTTGTCAGAATCTCGTGATTTAGTATAGTGTTATTGATCTATCTTACTTGTGTACAACACCAATTTGATCAACGTTAACTAGGTTGCCCAAACCTATCGACAAGTACTAACTCAAAATGAAACTATCCTAGAAAACAGATGAAACAGTGATCCTGAATGGAATTGAAGACACGACACTCACACAACAGTTACAAGTGGGTAGATGCTACACTAACCTCCCAGAACAGCTGCAATACACACCCAATATAGGATTGTCTGGCAACCTTCGCCAAAGCCTCAATAAAAATCGGTGAATTAAAACTGAGATCATCAAAGTATTGCTTACGTGTCGAAGAAGAAATGAAACGGTTAGCTCAAGAAGTAAGAAAATGTTTACACAAGAAGCAAAACTTTCGTACAGCTCTTTAAAAGAACATGCAACCCTAAATAAATAAACATCTCAAACATTTAAGCAATGTCTACTGTATTACATGCCGTAATTTAAATCTTAAATCATTTAGTAAGTGTTTAAGGAGACTTACTGAGCGTCTATTGGAGCTGACATTTTGGGCATTTTGCCTGCATGGGTGTGACGTCAAACGTTCACTATCGCCAGCACCTCGGGTCTCAAAATTAAGCAAACTCCACCAACTGAAGCGCGAAATGCGCACAGGACGAAACTTTACGGCGATGTTTTACTTTCTGATCTAACCAACGAAACGACCACCTACAGCCGCCAAAGTTACCTTCATATATCTTGTATACATACACATATATTTGGTTACTAAGTAAAATCACATAAGTTACTTAAGCAAATGCAATTCACGAAACTAACTCAAGCAAAACTTGATGGCAACAAGACCAATTTCGGCGGCAACACACGTAGCTCTATGATTACGGTAATAGGGATATAGGGTTGAGGTATCGATTATTAGCAATGTAGGCTGGTTTAAGGTTTGGTGTGTGTGTGTATGTGTGTGTGTGTGTGTGTGTGTGTGTGTGTGTGTGTGTGTGTGTGTGTGTGTGTGTGTGTGTGTGTGTGGGTGAGTGTGTGTGTGTGTGCGCGCGCGTGCGTGCGTGCGTGCGTGCGTGCGTGCGTGCGTGTGTCATTATGCTCCTCCTACATCGCTGATAGTAAAGGACAGTCTAAGTCATAATCACGCATTCTATGACGTTATTCTATGTAAAATCGTCATGAATTGAGCAATAATAGTCGCGCCCATCGTCAATAAAAAGATATGTATGTATGTATGTATGTATGTATGTATGTATGTATGTATGTATGTATGTATGTATGTATGTATGTATGTATGTATGTATGTATGTATGTATGTATATATATATATATATGTATATATATATATATATATATATATATATATATATATATATATATATATATATATATATATATATATATATATATATATGTATGTATGTATGTATGTATGTATGTATGTATGTATGTATGTATGCAGTATGCATGTCCATAGTTAGTGGTGTATGTATATACATTGCTACAGCCATACGTACACGCGAACACGACCGACTGCTGTCAGCCGATTCTGGTGGCGTTCGTGATACCGTCAGTGTGCGTACTGTTGATACCGTTTCGGCGGCGCGCGTGTCTTCGAAAATTAATGTGCGCGATGAATGCGCGAGAATAATAGCATCATTTAACACCCAGCGATAACGAGGAGTTGACTAGGCGAAATACATCGACGTCGTTTCTCATGAGATAATCAGACGTACACAATGGTGTTAACGATTATGTATACAATGGTTCCTTTTATGCTTTTATAGTATATAATACGAGGTTTTTATGTTCTGCATTATTTTCTCAGCACGTCAGATGGCGAATAAAATTGGCATACAGTAAAATGTAGTCAAAATCCACATTTTGTCTGTTCATAAATAAATCGCTCCATCAGTGTCAAACCTGGAAAAAGCGGCGACATCAGCATATTTAACAAGATTTAGCAATATCGAAAGTCCAACCAATCTATCTAAATGTACCCCTTCGTAGGTATACGTCGACTTTATTTGTTATACATATTAACACTACTAGCACCTACGCAATCAGCTGACAATCTGTTCCATTCATTAAAATCAGAACATTAAAATGAGAAATTTGTACCATGTTGTTCTTTGACCCTATCCGAATCTGCTAAGCTCCAAGCTTATTAAGTCAACTGCATTTGATATCATTAGCCATCTCATTGTACAGGCCATACAACCTCGCCCCCTGTCAAACTATTATACTTTGTTGATAATCGTAGAGGCGTAATCAAAATGTCAATGACATGGAACATTGTCGATTAGGGATGGTTGAAATGCACATCTATATTATAAAGTAGTATATATGTGGTTGTGGATGGTTGTGGATGGTTGTGTGTGGTTGTGTGTGCTTGTGTGTGCTTGTGTGTGCTTGTGGGTGGTTGTGTGTGGTTGTGTGTGGTTGTGTGTGGTTGTGGGTGATTGTGAGTGGTTGTGTGTGGTTGTGTGTGGTTGTGGGTGAATGTGGGTGGTTGTGCGTGGTTGTGTGCGGTTGTATGTGGCTGTAGGTGGTTGTGGATGGTTGTGCGTGGTTGTAGGTGGTTGTGGGTCGTTGCGGGTGTGTGGATGGGTATACGTGGATGTGTGTACGAGTGCCTGGGAGTCAATGGAGGAGGGTGACTGGCAGATTGGTGGGAGGTGGAAATTTATTTGTAATAAGATGGGTGTGCTAAAAATGCAAATCCTTTCTCACAAATGGTAAAGAGTTGGAGAATGGACTCTCCAAATGTGGTTAGAAGCTGCCGAACTCCACTTGTTATGGCCTCCCTGTCCGTCCGTCCGTCCGTCCGTCCGTCCGTCCGTCCGTCCGTCCGTCCGTCCGTCCGTCCGTCCGTCCGTCCGTCCGTCCGTCCGTCCGTCCGTCCGTCCGTCCGTCCGTCCGTCCGTCCGTCCGTCCGTCCGTCCGTCCGTCCGTCCGTCCGTCCGTCCGTCCGTCCGTCCGTCCGTCCGTCCGTCCGTCCGTCCGTCCGTCCGTCCGTCCGTCCGTCCGTCCGTCCGTCCGTCCGTCCGTCCGTCCGTCCGTCCGTCCGTCCGTCCGTCCGTCCGTCCGTCCGTCCGTCCGTCCGTCCGTCCGTCCGTCCGTCCGTCCGTCCGTCCGTCCGTCCGTCCGTCCGTCCGTCCGTCCGTCCGTCCGTCCGTCCGTCCGTCCGTCCGTCCGTCCGTCCGTCCGTATGTATGTATGTATGTATGTATATTTCTCTCTCCCCCCTCTCTCTCGCTCTTTATACAAATCTCCCTTTTTTTAAGACACGACAAATATTACAACCCCAACATCACGGCAATGACAACGTATACATTCTCGAAGAACTGATGGATCTTAGACTTGCATTATAATTAGTTCAATGTTGTATGAGATATTGACTTGTCAATGTTAATATCGAAATGTACGTCATCTCAGCTGTGGACTGCTTTTCATGTACGATTGGATATCATACGGATGGAAATGGCAAGCCACAATTGCAGTAGGCAATTAACATCACTTCAACTGCACCTGATCGATCGTCGTTGTGGCCGGCTAATATTTCATTTAAACAGCGATCAAATGTCTTTGTAAAGCTATAATGCGTTGTAAAAACGTTAAGGAAGAACATCCTACTGAAGTCATATAGTGCATATAAAATGAGTAGGGAACTTGACAACATAAAAGGTACCGCAGAAAGGTATTACACAATATTGACGAGATGTATATGTTGTATTGAAAACATAAGTGATAAACAAGGTGATATGACAACAGAAATACCGCCGATGACGCTTTTACACGTACACAAGGTATACTGTCGTCACGACGTCAAAACAAAAACCGTTCGTTAAATATAACTGCCAGTCAGGTGCATCCTTCAAATAGCTCTACATGCATACAAACATACACACGCATGCATGCATGCATGCATGCATATATATATATATATATATATATATATATATATATATATATATATATATATATATATATATATATATAATATATATATATATATACACGCACACGCACACGCACACGCACACGCACACGCACACGCACACGCACACGCACACGCACACGCACACGCACACGCACACGCACACGCACACGCACACGCACACGCACACGCACACGCACACGCACACGCACACGCACACGCACACGCACACGCACACGCACACGCACACGCACACGCACACGCACACGCACACGCACACGCACACGCACACGCACACGCACACGCACACGCACACGCACACGCACACGCACACGCACACGCACACGCACACGCACACGCACACGCACACGCACACGCACACGCACACGCACACGCACACGCACACGCACACGCACACGCACACGCACACGCACACGCACACGCACACGCACACGCACACGCACACGCACACGCACACGCACACGCACACGCACACGCACACGCACACGCACACGCACACGCACACGCACACGCACACGCACACGCACACGCACACGCACACGCACACGCACACGCACACGCACACGCACACGCACACGCACACGCACACGCACACGCACACGCACACGCACACGCACACGCACACGCACACGCACACGCACACGCACACGCACACGCACACGCACACGCACACGCACACGCACACGCACACGCACACGCACACGCACACGCACACGCACACGCACACGCACACGCACACGCACACGCACACGCACACGCACACGCACACGCACACGCACACGCACACGCACACGCACACGCACACGCACACGCACACGCACACGCACACGCACACGCACACGCACACGCACACGCACACGCACACGCACACGCACACGCACACGCACACGCACACGCACACGCACACGCACACGCACACGCACACGCACACGCACACGCACACGCACACGCACACGCACACGCACACGCACACGCACACGCACACGCACACGCACACGCACACGCACACGCACACGCACACGCACACGCACACGCACACGCACACGCACACGCACACGCACACGCACACGCACACGCACACGCACACGCACACGCACACGCACACGCACATACAATCTTAAAACCGGTGAAAACGAATTTGAAATTTGTTTTCAATGACTTTTATCGACAACAACAACACCCACATTTTACATCACATATACAGTGCATACAGTTGTTTAGTTGAAAAAGGGTAAAACAAGTACAATACTTCTAACGTTTACCCTTATAATTTCTTTAACTAATCTCATAATGCATCTGAAAAGTGTGCAATACAAAATTCAAGGTGCGATAACACTATATACATGTATAATCATATCATATTTGATCGAAAGAAAATACTGCAATATTTAGTAATGAAAACAAAACAACAAACAATCTGAACATTTATTTAAGTTATCCTATTTACATAACGTTCTCGGCAAAATGCGCTAAAACTCCAACACATAACAAGTCAATAGTTTATATGTATATCACTTGTTGGACTTATGAACATTCCTATAACAAATCAGTGAACTATCGAGGGAGTTCCAATGCATGTGTTGATGAATTGAAAGCATGGATGAGTTCAGCTTAATGACAGCAAGACTGAAGTACTGGTATTCACCACACCAAGTTCGGCTGGCAAACACAACCTGACTGATGTTGTCATCGGTGACAGCATCCTCAAACCAACTACCGTCGCTCGCAACCTGGGAGTTATGTTTGACAGTGCGTTTAACATGAAATCCTAAGTGTCGAAGTTGTGCCAGGCAGCGTATTACCATCTACTTAGAATTCGTGCAATAAGAGATTGCCTGACACAGCACGCTACTGAACTCTTGGTCCACGCTCTCGTTATATCGCGACTCGACTACGGAAACAGCCTCCTCTACGGCCTACCGGACCTGCTATTAGACAAGCTGCAGAGAGCACAAAATGCAGCAGCTCGAGTTGTGGTGAAAGCTAGTCGTTACGACCACGTAGCACCAATTTTAGAGACTCTCCATTGGCTTCCCGTGCGATATCGCATTCAGTACACGATCATACTAACAACGTACAAAGCCATTCATCTACTTGCGCCTAGCTACTTCTCCGATCTGCTCGAGTTCTACCAGCCAATCAGAACATTGCGGTCATCATCAGAGTCCCTACTGGTTGTAAACAGGGCACATCTCCGCCAGTTCGGTGATCGAGCGTTCTGCATCGCTGCTCCTCACTTATGGAACGATCTACCACGCAATATGCGAACATGTGATTCGTTACACCAGTTCAAAAGACTCCTTAAAACTTATTTATTCAAAAGAGCTTTTTACTCATGAACACTGAACACTGACGGACGTTTTAAGTTTTTAGGATTTACTTATTTATTATTCAGAGCTGTTTTTAGTATTTTTACAATCATAATATGTACTATTATTGTTATTATTATAAGTATTTTTATTATTATTAGTATATGTATTTTTATGATAATTTATTTCGATATTTGATGCCATGTTTTAAGATTTAAAACAGTCTCTTTTTATGATATGTTGTAACAGCGCCTTCGTACAAGGTAACTTGGATTTATGGCGCTATATAAATGCTTTTATTATTTATTATTTATTATTATGTTTAACTCTTTTAACTGAAGTGCACGTACTCCTTTGGTTACTATGTGCATATGTTTGATTAAACTTACATCCATGCCGGATGAATACAGTGATTCATATATTCTGATCAACTGTTGATTGATAACATATGACGATATGACAAAATCGTTAAATATAATTATAGCTGTTTTTAACTTGAATACGTGTCATACTTTAAGAATATGTACATTGTGAAACAGTTATTTTGATCAAATAAAGGCGTAACTATTGTATCAGTTACACTACGAACAAGGCATAGTGCTTTATGTAACAAGTGCTTACCAACTAGCAAAGACATTCTAGATTAATTATCGTTTACATACACATTATGGTTTCCCTGAAGTCAGCCAATCCCAAACATCCGGAGCAATAACCTCATCTCCGGTGCTTATCCATTTGTTTTGTTCGTGATACGCTGTCACAGTGAGTATAGTGCAAACACGAAGGATACACATGTCCCGTTTCCAGGCAGTACTTTAGCACGCATCATCATCTTTCCACCTGCGTTGTCAGAAATATATAAATTCTTCCGATGGGCCGTTGTTTATATCCGCCACTAAGAAATATGTGTCAATGAAATTTGTACCGTGCATGACAACTCTGGCAACATGTAAGTGAATATTCAGAGCCAACAATTCAGGTTAATTACATATGGGATGGCCTATATAGGGCAATGAGTATATCAGATTGGCAAACTCTATTAATTTCCGCAAGATAAATACATTAAATAGCTAAGCAAACTTCCTTATTTATAAGAACGGTGACTGGCAATGCTGATGTCCACAGAATCAGCCCAAAGATAGCTCCTTGTCAGATCAACCCCAAGTATCCGCATTCAGTGGACGTCCACATCTTCTTCAAAGCACGAACAGTAACACGTACGTTACTGATATTACATATGTTGCGGCTAAAGTTTAATAGGTTCAGTCGAGAAGATCGTGACGCTCTCTTTAAGCTGATGGCTATCTTATTTATTGTGACGTGCGTGTTCTTGTGACGTGAGCATAATGTTACATACTTTGGTAAGATAATTTGGCGTCAACGTTGACCTCTTCACATAAGCATTAATCACTGGTGTTCCACTTAATATTGTATGATTTGCTAAACCTTACATGGTATAATGGAAGGAAATAAAATAATTTGCCTGAATTTATATTGGATTTCAACCGTATATATATATATATATATATATATATATATATATATATATATATATATATATATATATATATAAAATACAACATTAATGACATAGGAATTCAATGTTTTATTCCATGCACTGGATATTTTCGATAGGTATAATAAGGTTACATCTATGAAGACACCAGTCCGACGGAATGGAAGATATGGGTATAATAAGGTTACATCCATGAAGATACAAGTCAGATGTAATGGAAGATACAAGTCAGATGTATAATAAGGTTACATCCATGAAGACACAAGTCAGACGTAATGGAAGATATAGGTATAATAAGGATACATCCATGAAGATACAAGTCAGATGTAATGGAAGGTATAGGTATAATAAGGTTACATCCATGAAGACTCCAGTCAGACGTAATGGAAGGTATAGGTATAATAAGGATACATCCATGAAGATACAAGTCAGATGTAATGGAAGGTATAGGTATAATAAGGTTACATACACGAAGACACCAGTCCGACGTAATGGAAGATATAGGTATAATAAGGATACATCCATGAAGATACAAGTCAGATGTAATGGAAGGTATAGGTATAATAAGGTTACATCCACGAAGACACCAGTCCGACGTAATGGAAGGTATAGGTATAATAAGGATACATCCATGAAGATACAAGTCAGATGTAATGGAAGGTATAGGTATAATAAGGTTACATCCATGAAGACTCCAGTCAGACGTAATGGAAGGTATAGGTATAATAAGGTTACACCCACGAAGACACAAGTCAGACGTAATGGAAGATATAGGTATAATAAGGTTACATACATGTAGACACAAGTCAGATGTAATGGAAGGTATAGGTATAATAAGGATACATCCATGAAGATACAAGTCCGACGTAATGGAAGATATAGGTATAATAAGGTTACATCCACGAAGACACCAGTCCGACGTAATGGAAGGTATAGGTATAATAAGGTTACATCCACGAAGACACCAGTCCGACGTAATGGAAGATATAGGTATAATAAGGTTACATCCACGAAGACATCAGTCCGACGTAATGGAAGGTATAGGTATAATAAGGTTACATCCATGAAGACATCAGTCCGACGTAATGGAAGGTATAGGTATAATAACGATACATCCATGAAGACACCAGTCCGACGTAATGGAAGATATAGGTATAATAAGGATACATCCATGAAGATACAAGTCAGATGTAATGGAAGGTATAGGTATAATAAGGTTACATCCACGAAGACACCAGTCCGACGTAATGGAAGATATAGGTATAATAAGGATACATCCATGAAGACACCAGTCCGACGTAATGGAAGATATAGGTATAATAAGGTTACATCCACGAAGACACCAGTCCGACGTAATGGAAGATATAGGTATAATAAGGATACATCCATGAAGATACAAGTCAGATGTAATGGAAGGTATAGGTATAATAAGGTTACATCCACGAAGACACCAGTCCGACGTAACGGAAGATATAGGTATAATAAGGTTACATCCACGAAGACACCAGTCCGACGTAATGGAAGATATAGGTATAATAAGGTTACATCCACGAAGACATCAGTCCGACGTAATGGAAGGTATAGGTATAATAAGGTTACATCCATGAAGACATCAGTCCGACGTAATGGAAGATATAGGTATAATAAGGATACATCCATGAAGATACAAGTCAGACGTAATGGAAGGTATAGGTATAATAAGGTTACATCCATGAAGACATCAGTCCGACGTAATGGAAGATATAGGTATAATAAGGATACATCCATGAAGATACAAGTCAGATGTAATGGAAGGTATAGGTATAATAAGGTTACATCCATGAAGACATCAGTCCGACGTAATGGAAGGTATAGGTATAATAAGGTTACATCCATGAAGACACCAGTCCGACGTAATGGAAGGTATAGGTATAATAAGGTTACATCCATGAAGACACCAGTCCGACGTAATGGAAGGTATAGGTATAATAAGGTTACATCAATGAAAACACCAATCCGACGTAATGGAAGATACAGGTATAATAAGGTTACATCCATGAAGACACCAGTCCGACGTAATGGAAGGTATAGGTATAATAAGGTTACATCCACGAAGACACCAGTCCGACGTAATGGAAGGTATGGTATAGGTATAATAAGGTTACATCCATGAAGACACCAGTCCGACGTAATGGAAGGTATGGTATAGGTATAATAAGGTTACATCCATGAAGACACCAGTCCGACGTAATGGAAGGTATAGGTATAATAAGGTTACATCCATGAAGACACCAGTCCGACGTAATGGAAGGTATAGGTATAATAAGGTTACATCCACGAAGACACCAGTCCGACGTAATGGAAGGTATGGTATAGGTATAATAAGGTTACATCCATGAAGACACCAGTCCGACGTAATGGAAGGTATGGTATAGGTATAATAAGGTTACATCCATGAAGACACCAGTCCGACGGAATGGAAGATATAGGTATAATAAGGATACATCCATGAAGATACAAGTCAGATGTAATGGAAGGTATAGGTATAATAAGGTTACATCCATGAAGACATCAGTCCGACGTAATGGAAGATATAGGTATAATAAGGTTACATCAATGAAAACATCAGTCAAACGTAATGGAAGGAAGGTACGCTATATCGCATAGACTTTGGAACCAAAGGAAGGAGATTCGCGGGGGTTGGAGAAATGTTTAAATGTTGCAGTTGAAGTGATATTGGCGGGTTTCATCTCCTCAATATTAATCACGATTCTTCGTGCCGATAATTTGGTCACATGGCTGAATGAATGAATGCGTTGTTTTTCGTAGTCTGTGAAATATAATTGTATTACACTTATAATCTAAAAAGCTGCGCAAATATCTGTCATTTGGGTCCTCAACTTAGTATGTAATTATAACTTATGCATATACAATATTGCAACTGTGTAGGAGCGTAATATTTATGTAAATAATAACTGATTGCTACACGACTAATGGTTGTTGGCGGCTATTTTCAGTTGAATTCAGTTAAGGTGAGATGAAGGTTGTAGTTAAGGACATTTCCGAATAGGTTTGTTGTGTATAAATTATTTATTAGAAAATACATTTAACTACTTTCAGAATATCACGCTTGCATCAGAATACATTTTAGCAAACATATCAAAATTAAAGTACAGTATAATGGTGGCCATTGTGAAACGTTACTGAAACGCAGCGAACCCGTGGTTGTCGAGTAGGCAAATATTATGTATAATGCATGTATGTATGTATGTATGTATGTATGCACATGTATATGTGACAGTTCACGCATTTATCATAAACTATACTAGTCAACATATCAGCGTTGCAAATAAACACGATCAGACTGTAGTTTAAAAATTACAATTATTACGACTTCGCTCGGTGTGTGAATACCAGCCTGAACGTCATTCCTTATTTACGAACACTGCCACGCTTCGGTTGCCCTTTACGTAAGTTCAGTGTGGCGACTGAAACATTGCACGGGCAACAGCAGCTGCGTCTCGGCTCGTTTTTCAGCCAGTTACATCTACATTTGTCCGCCTTTGTATGTCTTCCGGTCACACCTTTCGTTCAGGCAATTGACCTTTGCATTGCTTGGTCGCGGTACATCATAACTGATTAAAATGGAATGATCAACGTTGACTTGAAAGTAATCCATCTTCTTTCCACGCACGGACAGTACGCGCATTTGCCGTACTTCATGATGCTGTGCAGTAGCAGTGGCAGTGGCAGTGGCAGTGGCAGTGGCAGTGGCAGTGGCAGTGGCAGTGGCAGTGGCAGTGGCAGTGGCAGTGGCAGTGGCAGTGGCAGTGGCAGTGGCAGTGGCAGTGGCAGTGGCAGTGGCAGTGGCAGTGGCAGTGGCAGTGGCAGTGGCAGTGGCAGTGGCAGTGGCAGTGGCAGTGGCAGTGGCAGTGGCAGTGGCAGTGGCAGTGGCAGTGGCAGTGGCAGTGGCAGTGGCAGTGGCAGTGGCAGTGGCAGTGGCAGTGGCAGTGGCAGTGGCAGTGGCAGTGGCAGTGGCAGTGGCAGTGGCAGTGGCAGTGGCAGTGGCAGTGGCAGTGGCAGTGGCAGTGGCAGTGGCAGTGGCAGTGGCAGTGGCAGTGGCAGTGGCAGTGGCAGTGGCAGTGGCAGTGGCAGTGGCAGTGGCAGTGGCAGTGGCAGTGGCAGTGGCAGTGGCAGTGGCAGTGGCAGTGGCAGTGGCAGTGGCAGTGGCAGTGGCAGTGGCAGTGGCAGTGGCAGTGGCAGTGGCAGTGGCAGTGGCAGTGGCAGTGGCAGTGGCAGTGGCAGTGGCAGTGGCAGTGGCAGTGGCAGTGGCAGTGGCAGTGGCAGTGGCAGTGGCAGTGGCAGTGGCAGTGGCAGTGGCAGTGGCAGTGGCAGTGGCAGTGGCAGTGGCAGTGGCAGTGGCAGTGGCAGTGGCAGTGGCAGTGGCAGTGGCAGTGGCAGTGGCAGTGGCAGTGGCAGTGGCAGTGGCAGTGGCAGTGGCGGTGGCGGTGGCGGTGGCGGTGGCGGTGGCGGTGGCGGTGGCGGTGGCGGTGGCGGTGGCGGTGGCGGTGGCAGTGGCAGTGGCAGTGGCAGTATCAGTGGCAGTGGCAGTGGCAGTGGCAGTGGCAGTGGCAGTGGCAGTGGCAGTGGCAGTGGCAGTGGCAGTGGCAGTGGCAGTGGCAGTGGCAGTGGCAGTGGCAGTGGCAGTGGCAGTGGCAGTGGCAGTGGCAGTGGCAGTGGCAGTGGCAGTGGCAGTGGCAGTGGCAGTGGCAGTGGCAGTGGCAGTGGCAGTGGCAGTGGCAGTGGCAGTGGCAGTGGCAGTGGCAGTGGCAGTGGCAGTGGCAGTGGCAGTGGCAGTGGCAGTGGCAGTGGCAGTGGCAGTGGCAGTGGCAGTGGCAGTGGCAGTAGCAGTGGCAGTAGCAGTAGCAGTAGCAGTAGCAGTAGCAGTAGTAGCTGTAGTAGCTGTAGTAGCAGTAGTAGCAGTAGTAGCAGTAGTAGCAGCAGCAGCAGCAGTAGCAGCAGCAGCAGCAGCAGTAGCAGTAGCAGTAGCAGTAGCAGTAGCAGTAGCAGTAGCAGTAGCAGTAGCAGTAGCAGTAGCAGTAGCAGTAGCAGTAGCAGTAGCAGTAGCAGTAGCAGTAGCAGTAGCAGTAGCAGTAACAGTAGCAGTAGCAGTAGCAGTAGCAGTAGCAGTAGCAGTAGCAGTAGCAGTAGCAGTAGCAGTAGCAGTAGCAGTAGCAGTAGCAGTAGCAGTAGCAGTAGCAGTAGCAGTAGCAGTAGCAGTAGCAGTAGCAGTAGCAGTAGCAGTAGCAGTAGCAGTAGCAGTAGCAGTAGCAGTAGCAGTAGCAGTAGCAGTAGCAGTAGCAGTAGCAGTAGCAGTAGCAGTAGCAGTAGCAGTAGCAGTAGCAGTAGCAGTAGCAGTAGCAGTAGCAGTAGCAGTAGCAGTAGCAGTAGCAGTAGCAGTAGCAGTAGCAGTAGCAGTAGCAGTAGCAGTAGCAGTAGCAGTAGCAGTAGCAGTAGCAGTAGCAGTAGCAGTAGCAGTAGCAGTAGCAGTAGCAGTAGCAGTAGCAGTAGCAGTAGCAGTAGCAGTAGCAGTAGCAGTAGCAGTAGCAGTAGCAGTAGCAGTAGCAGTAGCAGTAGTAGTAGTAGTAGTAGCAGTAGTAGTAGTAGTAATGCCGTAGACAACAGACCGAAGATTACTGTAATGAAATATGTAGTGAAGTCATGCAAGTTCGTAACTATTGTTGATATTTTTGTATGACAAATTATAACTGTTACATTTATACGTTGTTCCGCAGTATGTTTGTTTACTGATATGTATGACGTTGATAATGTAGCGACACATCAAAGCAGTGTGACGGTTAGAACAAGGACATCGATGACATTTATACAGAATGGATACTGTGGTGTCGAATTAGTTAGCAATGCAAATGATCCTGTAGTCGTTCGCACCGAAGATGGCGTATAGGTCTACGTATTGTGCTAGCAAAGGATTTAAATATTTAGATGTATCATATTAAACAATCGCTCATTGATGACTGAATAACACGCAATCCAATAGCCAACATATTATACATGCGAATATAGAAAACAGTGTAACTTATTAAACACCAGAGTTAGATTGATATGTAGTTATGATCGAGGTGAGCATGTCTCTGTTTCTCTGATAAAGACTAGACAATTCCAATGGTAATCATAATTATATACATAAATTACCAAATCTAGCAATCCCAATAAATTCTTTCCATTTTTTGTTTGAAACAAGCAGAGTGTGTTATTAAGACAACTTCGCCCATAAGTTAACCTATTCCCACATAAAATACTGAGACATCAAAGAGTCTGATAGAGTGATGGATTCACCGAGGGATATTTTGAACACGCACTGCTGTCAACAAGTCAAGTCATCATTGATTCTTCCACGTATCGTTAATGTATTTACGGCCTTACTTTATTTACTTAAAAGCACCCGATAAAAACACGCTAATGACATATTGCACACACACACAAAGCTAAATGCCGTTAGAAGTGTTACATACTGTACTAAACAATTACGCGGCAGGACGTGCTTATTTAATGTAAACCTCTGCGCGAACGCACGAGTTTTTCCCTTAACGTATCACGTTGCCTGCGGCCGGCCTTTTTTGACGCCGTTGCCGTCGCCTCGTACATATAACTCGATCTGGACGATTCGTACTCCATTGACCGTGTGTTGTCGTGTGTCGTGTACAGCCGATACTATGAATAACGTGTTTATATTCCTCCCGTCGGCTGTGATCGTTCTTGTGTTCATTCGGCCCAGCTATGAAGTTCCGTGGTAAGTTCATGCTTTTCGTGTGAAGTTCTCGTCTTGTGTCAGAATAGTGTAGTAATTTATGACGTGCGTGTACACGTCAGTTAGCAATGCTGGTTAATAGATTCGTCTAGGATGAGTGAGCTAACGAGTCAGCCTTGCAGCCGTCGGTTCATCTGGCATATTTTCCTTCTCGCTATAGTGGCCATTAAAAAAGCACTAACCGCTAACCGCAAGCCATAAACTACGTTCGGTTTACGGTGTGAATTTTTCTGAGGAAAATATGTATGTAATTTGTGATGTCTGCGAAGGAAAATAACACAAGTAACACTTAGTTGTTACTTTAAAATAAACGTAATCAACAAAGATGGACATTTGTGATAATACTAATACATATTAAATTTGTAATAACGCCAGCTCCACAATTATTCGAGATACTTTGCAATATAGGTGGTGCTGACTAAATTAAACGCAACTACTGAAGCAGTGATTTGTAGACAAATCATCGTGCAATGCAATACTAAAACGTATTAATAAATCATTTTATTTAAAGGCAAAGATAATCGCCAGACACGGATGGGGGGGTTGTTTAAAATTTGTCGGCACCGGAACTTTGTCTTGAACACCGCCGTGTGGGGGGCAGTTCAAACCTCCATTTACACGTCTCAGCCCTGACTCACTGAAGTACACACATTAATCCAGCGACACGGCAGGTTAACACGCACTGCACTGTTAAAGGTCTAGAGGGGGCACATGTCTCACAGTCCAATAAATAACTTCGAAACAGTAGCATAGAGGCAGCCGTATAGTGTTCCGTGGTTGGGCGAAGGCCTCGGCATGCTGTTTTCACTTGCGCTATGCTCTACCAGTTGATACCCATGTTTCCGCTCCGTATATCATTGCTGGAAACATGCATGAGTTGTAGCCTTGTCTCTTCACGCACGCTCTAATGTTACCCTTGAAGATGTCGCGGTGCTTGATGAATGCTGTCCAGCCGGCCGTGATTCTTCTTTGAATTTCCTCATACTGGTTTTTGTTTCTGGCCCAGGTAGACATACATTTCAACGCTCTGTATCTGAGTGGTGGTGTTGTTATATATATATATATATATATATATATATATATATATATATATGTATATATATATATATATATATATATATATATATATATATATATATATATATATATATATATATATATATATATGTGTCGTTTTCCATCATCATATTTGTCTTCGACTTGCCTATGAGTATATCGTCGGCGACTCGGAGATAGTTGATCATTATTCTCCGTCTATTCGCCTCTGTTTTTCCAAGTTAGTTTTCGGAATATGCTTTGGAGTGTTGCCGTAAACAGCTTGGGCGATATATTATCTGTCGTACTCCTCTCCTGATGTTGATCTTGTTGCTTTCTTTGTGGAGATGCAGAGTGGGATATTATATTCTCGGAAACTCCTCCTTCAACTGGTTTACGACACGGATGTGGTATGTTGTTTAGTATCTGCTTTTGAGTCCAGTTTGCTCTCGTGGCTGGTGTTTCACGAATGCCTTCCTTTCATGAGTACTTTATAGGTATTTGATTACGGAAATATCGGTCTATTGTCATTGATGTCTTTTTATTTCCCTTCTTGAAGACTATCAACAACTTCGCGTTTACCACGCTGTTGGTATCCGTCTTTTTGATAAGCATTTACTGTACAGCGTAGCAAGTGTCTTCGACATGGTATCTTCTCCTGCGTTCTCACGACTTTCTTCAGGCACTTTCATGCCATGGTCGTTTCTCGCAATATATCTTGGTTATGCATCCCAATTTTCTCATTTGCTCTTTTTTGTGTGTGCATGTTTCTGCGTACGTTAGTCGTTGTTTATGATCGTCGTTTTCCACCATTTCTCGCAGTTTCATCATCAGGCTCGTGTTAGTGAAGATATCCTCAATTTCAGTGGCTTGTTGATTGCATTAGCCACGCTTGTCGCGCTTTGTCGGAACATGTCTCTGATGCTTTCGCTCAATGCGATGTCGTCTAGTTCTTGTGTTGTCTCGAATCGGTTTCTCAATTCAAGTTAGAATTCGTTCTTCTTTGGTCCTATGTGTGTGTTATCTACTCGTGATGACCTCTTGTTCATCAATTGTTTCCTTACCACCTACCTTTACGTCTAGTTTGATGTTGTTAATTTTGATGTTGTTCATAACCATTATATCGTCACTTCCAATGAGTCAACGTTGGTCTTCGTTACACCATTTGGGCTTTTCTACGTCCATCCCCTCCCTGCTTTCTTCACAATAATGGTATACCAGAATGTCTTCTTTCTTATTGTTGCCCATTCTACCAAAGTGCCGTCTCTTTGGTTTATGTTTAATTTTTTACACTTGAGCTTTGGCATCTCCTCTCATTATCGTGTAGTGGTTTGATTTCCCTAAGATCTCATCCACGTCGTCGTTTTAAAAGTGTAACTAAAACTAGACCCAGGAGTCAACATTGTACAGGTATCTGCGGGGGACTGCTTAAAAACAGCTGTCTCCCAAATGGTCGATTTATGCTGCCGTTCGGAGCAATAAATACAGGTAAGCACGCTCACACTGCCATGGCACATCTGGGACACAGAACGATGATGTATTTTCAGGTATTCGCAATCAGCATTGTATGAATTACCGTCTCTAAGCACAAAACATACTGACACAAAGACAGCATTTCTTGAGGCGTTGATCAAAATGTTAGTAGCGTTCTGGGATTTAACAATAATAACGCTATGCAGTACCGTGTTCTTTGTGTGATGCTAGGAGGGGCCTCACAACAGAAGGCAGCGACCTTGTGTCGAAATTGGAAGACCTACATATTCAACCACTGAAGGTGTGTATCATTGTGATATCTAAATACGATATATAACTTCCCAATACAACAGGTATTTTGCTCACTCACATAAACATCATTCAGGTATTATACCTTATACAAACACAACATTGCTAATGGCAATCATTGACGGTATAATTTGTCACTACATATTCCAACGTAATTAGTTATGCCCTTAAACGTTGTATATCTGGTGGGTCGCTGTTGCTCAGCTTTAGAGTGTCGGACCCTTAAATCGATTTCGATCCTTTTTGCTGCCTTGTCGAAACTTGGCAAAGTTCGTTCTCTCTAACATGCGCCAGTTCACTCGCTTGTAAGAATGGGTTCTGAGTACAGTTGCTGGTTATCTATCTGAACGAGTAAGTCGTCTTTCAATAACTGTAACGTGGCTTAATGCTTCCAGAGTAATCGAGACAATGTTTGAATGAAGAGGTCTGCCAAGGATAAGATGTAAAATGATTTTTGCAGACCGAAGGCTTCTGGTGTTAATATTCGCATGCTATATCATAAAGGATAAAGACAATTTATAGATAAAACGGTGCATAATACTTTATTAATCCCCGCAGTGAAATTGCATTGTTGTCTGTGTGTCGAATACAATTGCACAAATAAATATAAACACGCCAAGGTAAATAAACAAAATACAGAAACAAACATTACACACACACAAATATATATATATATATATATATATATATATATATATAATTAATTGATATAGTGTTATATATTATTGATATAGTGATATATTTGCAGATGATGCGACAAACAGTTCCTGAAGCGCTTGGTGAGTTTAGTTGATATTTTTTGAACGACGAAGCTGATGTAAACTTGCTGTGTGTTACGTGAAACCTTCATAT
>OZ024859.1:25243222-25253222 GCA_964017155.1 Oasisia sp. SBJ-2009
GACCATTATTGATAATATCATAACAAAACCAACCTGAGCAACGCCTTAATGGCACCTTTCTGCAAAAAGGACCTAAGTGATAAGATATATGAGGAAACGAGTAGTATTTATAAAAGGACAATTTGTATTATGATATCGAAAGACAAATGCCATTTTGAAATACTGGCATGCGTCCAAAACAAACTGGTATGTCTTTATCCCCATATTATTTTTCTGGGAGGTTTACAATTGCCAAAATAGTCGGGGATTTGTATAGCCAAAATGGACGCAAACTTGAACAAATTACAATACACAAACACGTATATTCTAGGGAACATGTCTGAAGTGCACATCAAGATATAATAAAACGATTAGTAATAACAATGATATTACAATTAATATTAAAAATAATAATACTTATTATTATATGTACCCACGTAAATCTCTATGATTGCCCAGAGACAAATAAACTATTATTATAATAATAATTTTTACTATTATAAATGATTATTATTATTTGAAATAACTATAGCTTCGTCTATATGATCTTCTTTAACTGGGGACTATTCCATATTTTGAGTGCAGCTACAGAGAAAATTTGCTTGTAAATGTTAGCAAGGTCTTAGGAATAAAACGTTAAAGTCAAACAGATTATGAGACGTTATGCCGACGGCGACAGCATGTAGCATATATATTCAAATCAAAAACGAGGTCGGAATCCCAAAATGGCATGAGTTCCTACTAGAATTCGTTAAATTAATTGTCGTTTACGTTATTTCAAATGCAACAGCGATGGCGTGAACAGTAGTTATTAAGTCATGACAAGCGTCCTTTATCCATACCATGACGTCACAGATTAGTTCCCTGAAAAACGAACACGTCTGAGTATGAAAACAAAACTTCGGTTCAAATATGAATATTTCAAAAGTGTCAATTCTTGGTAATTAGGAATCAAAATACACGTCACATAGAAAATAGCGGTTGGCGTCGTTTTGGACTCATGTTTTTAAGTGGAGATCCCCTTGCGACTGCACGGTTGCTAATTCTCGATAACACAACTATTCTTTATTTTCGGACAAACCAAAACTGTAATTAATGTACTGATATAGACAGTCACGATACGCATAACCTTTCAAAAGAAAACCATAGCTCTGTGTCAAGAGCAATTGTTTGTAATCATAAAACAATGTTTCTTTTCTGGGTTATCTTTTTATACATGTTACACCTCTTTTCCTCGTATTTGTTTATGATAAATGTATTAACGAAACTTTATTAAACACACCCACTGTAATATAATATATACGCGGGCTATTTATACCGTATGGCCACTTACTCAGGTGCGGCTACCAACTTCATAAGTGGTCAAAATGTCAAAAATTAATGTATTGCTTCCTAAGAACATTGCTCGTTGTACGTAAGGAAATAACATGAACATTAATAACAATGACAATCATCGAAAACTAAATATATCATAATATTATTACTAATAGCAAAATGCCTTTCTTCCGGATAACACTACATTCACATATTAAAACGTTTCCCGAAGTATTTTTAAAGTGCCTACGACACGGTTTTTGTAATTTTTGCTAGTATTCCAAGTGATAAATATAAAAGTAATTAATGAAACACAGTTTTTGCAAATCAGATAGGTATATAGTTATATTGAAGAAAAGTTTACAAATTACGCCAATAATTGCTACTGAAAAAGATAACTCAGATATGACGTCAGAGGGACAGTACGTACTGCCTGCACCGTTTGCAACACTTTGCGTGTTTTCTACGATTTTCCTAAATTACGAAAATTACGTCAAACGTCCGCATAAATGTTGTATATAATATGACTGCTTCGAAATGGAAAACATCACGTTACAAATTGACGCGATAAGAGTATAAGCGATATCACAGTGAAGTATCACACCTGTTGGTGAATATGTCGCTCTACCAACCAAGGCTTACAATTGTAACACAGTGAATCCATTTTATATAGTTCAAAGTCTCAAAAGTAGAGCGCAGTGGCTTAGGGGTAGAGCTTCGGACTCTCAACTACGAGAACCCGGGTTCGAATCCTGGCTGCTCCTTGGGCGAGTATTTTCACTATACATTGCTCCAGTTCACTCAGCTGAATAAATGAGTACCTGGCTATAGACAGTGGTGGATATGTGTACGAGCAGCCTTCGCGCATTAATTGTAGCATATGGCTGGATGCTTCCCAGAGAAGCCGAGAGGTGTTTGAGTGAACAGGTCTGTCAGGGAAGTAAAGTGTAAAGCGCTTTGAACGGTCCCGAGGACTGGATACTGCGCCATATAAGAACTTGCCTTTAAAAAAAACCAAGACTTACATTAACCGTCACAGGCACGTTAATACGATGTATGTAAGTAACCATTGCACATTTTGAAGTTGGATATATTTTACCAAAAACATAACACTTCGAGCATTTAATGTGGCGACTCACCTTTGGTGGCACTGAAAGCACTCATTTATACCAAATTGGTCCACCAATAGGGGAGTATCCGGTACTGATAATTTGTGATTTTAAAGTACCACTGAACACTGGTTGCATTTCACTGTACATTGTCACATTGAATCGGATATTTTGGGGGGGTTCCGAGCAACAAAAAACACCTATGGGCGCCCTCCGTCAACAAAACAACACGACAATGCCAGATTAATGTCGAGGTTGAGTGACACATTTTCAATACTATTTAAAGGGTGGGTGCCAGGTACTCTGCCCTGATATAGCCGAGCAGTAATCTGTAACCAGAATTCTGCTGTCTAGACCTGTGGTTAACTGTGGTCGCCTCGGCATCATTGCCAATAAGTTTTGCTTTGAAACTGGATGTTTTGTTCACTATTTGAACAGGTTGCAAGCGGAATCTTTCAAATTGTGACAATTATTTCGAGTTTACTGAAGTACCTAAACACACACTGACAGGCAATAAACCTTCAACATGCATGTTGTAGACTTATAGTCACAAGAACGTAATACTAAAAATTAAAACATTAACCTAGGAGCTGGCGCCCTCGCTTTATTGTTACGTCTTTTACGTATTCTTGACGTGGGTAAAATGCGGCACCGTTTTGCGGAACATTTTGTGGAACGGTTCTTTAAATCATCCTACAATCAGCTGTTGAACTCGCGTGACTCCGAAGCCTCACACATAGCTAAATATGGATACTGTCTGACATATCCGTCAATGCGAAGGTATAACATGTACATTAATGAACATTTACATGGAACGTCGACTGGTGGCCCAACGACAGGTGTGCTGGCTCGATGCCGGAAAGGATGTTTAAAGTCATCTACAGCTCGCCGTATGCATCGCACGAGACTGCTACGTCGTCACACATAGTTACATATTGATATCGTATAACATGTCCGTCAATATGAAAGCATTATGTCTATATTAATGTACATTTACAGTCGATGAAACGTCGCGGGTCGTTCGATTGAATGCCGTGCCAAGATGGCGTTGTTTGGCTGTACTGTCAAAGTTCTTTTCATCACAGATTCCGCCGCGTCAGATTTGTCACCAGCCGACTCGACTGTCCAGTGCGGGGTCCCACGCGTCACGCCCTACGTACCGGACATCGACAAAATGGCCACACCCGTGCACCCGACGACCAACGAGGAGGGAACCCTCGTCCGTCACGGTCAGGTCTGTAGCATGCCAGGCCAACCTCTTGATCTGACACGGAATAACGGGAGCGGTGGTCGCGCGGTAGAGCGCCGGACTCTCAATCGAGGGGACGGTGGTTCAATCCCACCTACTGCCGGTTCGAAACTTAGGCAATTTCGTTTACTCCATATTTGCCTGTGTCTTTCGGAAGAGACACTAAAAGCCGGTGGTCCCTTCTATCTGGTGTCTGTGCCAGGGGAGGTAAAAGATCCCACACAGGCGGTAAATGTGTAACCTGTAGTGGACTCACTAATTCTAGAGAAGAACTCCTGCGTTAACCCAAGTTTGGGCTGTTCGGAGGAAACAACATAAGAACCTAAGAACTAAGAATAAGCAGGTGGAAACTATTGTGAAGAAGGCCGGTAAATGATTGTATATGTTATATCAGTTAAAGTGTGCAGGAGTGACACAGAATGCTCTGGTCACTATATGCCAGTGTTGTGAGAGCGGTGTTTAGAGTATCCATGCCCTGTACGGCACATTAACGTGCCACGATGTGTATTTGACAATATCGAAATGATATGTGACGCCGGCTGACCAAATGAGTGACAAGTCGGGATTTGAAATTTGCCGTGAGTGCCGTGTAAAGCCAGTTGGCATGATTTGGATGAATTTTAGGTTTTTACATAAATAAAATTTATAACATCCGTTTTAACACTTCCACCCATCCTACACTATTTATTCCAAATAAAATGTGTATTTTAACGTATTATAATGCGAGCCCTCTTGATCAACTAGTCCAAAATTACTAAAACAAAAGGATTTTGCTTCGATTCCTTCGATGAAATCCGCCATGTTGCTTTGGGGTTACCCCTGTGTATCGGCTATCACCAGAGAGGGTATTTCTTCCTCTCTGACGTAGAGTAACCCATATTCGGGCCAAGTACACCAAAATAGCTCAAAACTACCCAATAGGGGGCTACCCTGAGAAGGCATTTGCATACTAATGAGAGCGTGCTCTGTCACGTGCGCGCTTCGGTGCTTGCAATTGGGCGATCGCCTACGCATATGCGCAGTAAGGCAGTGCTAACGTAAACAAGTAGCCAAGGTCGTTCGTATTCCGCCGTGTTTTTCTATCGTTGTTTCCCTGTTATTAAATCTTTTGCAACATAATGTCGGACGCGTTGCTACGTGTGCTGAATGCACCAACCGGCGATGACATTGCTGTTGCGCGGATGTGGGAGCAGTACGATTTCGACGCCTCGGAATGGGACGCTGACCTTGACAGCGAAACCGACAGCGACGTTACGGTCGAATACGACTGGGAAGCCGTTCACGATGACAACGAAGACGGGAACATGTTAAGCAACGACAATAATGCTCCAATTGTCCTGACATTTTGCATAGACCTAGAGATGGTGTATACTCATAATAATACGTTTTGGTCTGAAAAATCGACCATTTGTCAGCGCAACATTTCACAGCTCGCGCCGAGGGTTTGCGCCGGAGGCGAACGTATAGCAGCGATCGGGCGGCCTAAAATGGCCTACCCCGATGTTGAAAAACTCATAAATAAATAAAAGTTATCGATGGATTTTATTCAATTTTATGTTATTTAGCAGCTAAAACGTATGGCTACATTTGTCTCGCAGGAAGTAGGAAATTTATCCGTTCAGTAATTATTTGGGTGCAGGATACTGCGCTAAATTAGCCTAAAAACGGCTTTGTTTTATACAAATTAGCTGTGAAATTAATTAGCACGGAAATTAATTCCTGAAGTTATGGCACATATAATGTACCATAACTTCAGGTATTGTTGCAGCAGCTGGTTGTTATTTGCCCACTATCATTGCACTATGATACCATAGCTGCATGCCAAATGTGAATGCAATACACATAATATTTATATGGTATCTAAGCCCATGCATAATCCAAAACTTTAACGGCCGTTTTCTCCAGTTTTACTTTTTGACCCCTACCATACCAAATGTGATATAACTTCCCCAATTTGTATAGTAGAGTCATAATTTTTGAATTACTGTAAAGTACTATGCCTCCTCTTTCCAAATATGTCAAAAAAGTACATCAACATTTTCCCGACTTGTCACTGATTTGGTCACATATAGAACCGGGCGTTAAAATGTATTTTTTCCTGGATTGGGTTACCATGAGTGTTAACCTGAATAGTAAGGCGGGACAGCCTTTGTCAAAACTATTTTGATAAACTTAAAGTCAGTACAGACATATTAAACCACCTGCTGCTAGGCAAAAGGCATATTAAATATGATATTAGACAGGGCAGTGTTTACTCTCCACAGTAAACAGAGCGAACAGATACCGTAACTCTTTTATACAATGGACATTGTACAACTGCCAGTAAACACGACAGGGCAGAGGAAAGCAGCATTTACACGGTACCACATGTCACTGTATTGATATGCCATGACGTTTTAATGCATTGCTTGTATTTTAGTGTATAATTTGAATTCAACTCAGTTGAGTTGCTAATAAAACTTGTGTGTATTAATATTATTATTATTATTATGCATATTGGCACATATGTAGAATTCGGATCCACCTCAAGTGTGCTGTTATAATTGTATATTACATTGGATATATCACACTAACACTAATCCTAACCCTAATAAATCAGCATTCCCAGGTTTATTTACGTTTTACAAATGTTGCGATTTGAGACCCAAACAGCGCTCCAATTTGGCCCCGGTTTGGCTCCAATTTAGCGCATCAGCCATGTGTTACTGCGCCGTGCACATGGAATGAGCGATAAACAGTTTGTTTATGTCGACGGCAACGTCTTTTTGACCTCAAAAGTCTGCTAAAACGCGCTGTTTGTAAAGTACAAATATGCGTGAGATGATGTTGAATGATTTACTTAACATTAACATTAACAAAGTGAAATATCAAATGTTGGCAAAGATTCAGTTATGATGACAAAATTGAGGTGGGTCCGAATTCTACATAAGTGCCTCCTTATTATTCGAAACAAATTTCATAATTACACAACTAGCAATGTTCGACGTTTCGACCCCCATCGGCTGGACACCATACTGGTGCATCCAAAAGACAAAGTGGAAGACAAACACAAGACCGATTGTGTGTACCAAATTCCATATAAGACATGCAAAATGTGTTACATTGGTGAAACAGGAAGAACATTTGGTACCAGACTTGAAGAACATAAAAAAGAAGTTGAAACAATAACATCTACGCGTTTTACTCGCGAGGCAAGGTAATTTTCGACAAACGTCAAACACAAATCAGCCATAGCCGACCATGCGGACAGACACAACTGTGTGATAGACTGGGAGGGAGCGAAAGTGGTGGATAAAGAGACGAACAGGTGTGCGCGTTGGATAAAAGAAGCCATCTGGATTAGGAAGACGAAACCAACTATGAACAGAGACGAGGGGGCTACAGACTAAGTCACGTGTGGGACAGTCTGCTCGCCACGTCACCTAGCGAGCAGTGTCCACTGAACATTCAGTTCCTTAAGAAGGCCGCCGATGGTGGTCGAAACGTAGAAGTAAGTCGAACATTGCTAGTTGTGAAAATATGAAACTTGTTTCTAATAATATACTGCCAACTTGATGAACATTTTCACGAATGCCTACTTATTATTGTTAGGTGTTGGTGCGCTACGGGAACATCAAGCACCCGTTCTTCCAACCCCTCCTGGTGGTGGGCGGGTCCCAGGCGCTGGCTCACTCCTGGCCGTGGCAGGTCAGCCTGAACGTCTTCGGCATGCACTTCTGTGGCGGCGCCATCGTCCACAGCCGCTGGGTCGTCACCGCCGCCCATTGCGCGTGCGTCGTCATTTTACTACTTCCGGCGTAGTGAACCAGTAATAGTCCCGTGTGCAAAACGTTGCGTTTTGCGTAAGCGCGGTGAATAATTGTATCCTCCCTTTCGACATGTAACCTCGTCTTTGCCATCCGGTTGTCTACGTTTCCGAATATTTTGGTTTCTACTTATTATTGTTTTATTACATTTGCATGCGAATATTCTCATACATTAGTACATTTTAGGTTTATCGTATGCATTATAACGATTGAAATATTTAACTTAAACGTATTACTAGCAAAAATCACTTCAGCACGGGACTACTGCCGGGTATTTAAATAGAGATTGTGGTCTACAAATACATTTCGGCCGTTGTTTTGCCAGAGTAAGATAGTTTACAACCAGAGCTAACCAGTAAGGAGGTAGAAATGGACATAATTAATGACAGTGACAAATATACTGGTGAGAGACTAGTCTGTGATTGGTGTTATGACGATAGATGGGTGAGAGACTAGTCTGTGATTGGTGTTATGACGATAGATGGGTGAGAGACTAGTCTGTGATTGGTGTTATGACGGTAGATGAGTGAGAGACTAGTCTGTGATTGGTGTTATGACGGTAGATGAGTGAGAGACTAGTCTGTGATTGGTGTTATGACGATAGATGGGTGAGAGACTAGTCTGTGATTGGTGTTATGACGGTAGATGAGTGAGAGACTAGTCTGTGATTGGTGTTATGACGATAGATGGGTGAGAGACTAGTCTGTGATTGGTGTTATGACGGTAGATGAGTGAGAGACTAGTCTGTGATTGGTGTTATGACGATAGATGGGTGAGAGACTAGTCTGTGATTGGTGTTATGACGATAGATGGGTGAGAGACTAGTCTGTGATTGGTGTTATGACGGTAGATGAGTGAGAGACTAGTCTGTGATTGGTGTTATGACGATAGATGGGTGAGAGACTAGTCTGTGATTGGCGTTATGACGATAGATGGGTGAGAGACTAGTCTGTGATTGGTGGTATGACGATAGATGGGTGAGAGACTAGTCTGTGATTGGTGTTATGACGATAGATGGGTGAGAGACTAGTCTGTGATTGGTGTTATGATGATAGATGAGTGAGAGACTAGTCTGTGATTGGTGTTATGACGGTAGGTGAGTGAGAGACGGATGTCCTGTTTCTGTAGGTAAACTAGTATTGTCTTGTTACATATCTGAAAAGGTCAATCAGCCATTTTGACTTTCTAGAAACTGTGTAGCATGTAACGACAGAAAGTCATGCATACACATTAGATGCAGACGTTTCCGGTTTCCCGGAATACTCTTGTCTAGATGGCCTCTACCACGGCGTAAATTTGAATAATATTTTCCGTAAAATATTTGTAGTATTTTATCATTATTATTATTTGTTATTATTATTATTATTGCTTTATTTTTTAGACTTATTTAGATAATTAGCAGCATTCATGATTCATATATATATATATATATATATATATATATATATATATATATATATATATATATATATATATATATATATATATATATATACATGTGTTGTAAAATTATAATATTAAGTTTGTTAAGGTAAATAAAATACCTAAAATATGTATAAAAAGTAATAGTAATAAATAATAAAATAAATAAGTTAGCTAAAGATAATTATAAAAATAAATGGTACATTGATAATAAAATAATGAGTATGACATTTTGTAAAATTAATGTAAAACATGTAAAAGATAATAAATAGATAAAAATAAAATACAAATTAACTAAACTGACAGGTGTCTACACTTCATACACAGCCCGGAATAGATGGGTTTTCAATAGTCTTTTAAAAGTCACGAGGCAACAGGTTTTCTTCATTTCGGATATATCGCCCACTGGCCGTTGTCGACAGGTCTGCGTCCTGGGTGACGGGCTACGTGAAGGTGAGCTGCGGCAAGCACGACCTGGCGAAGTACGAGGGAGAACAGCGGCTGGGGATCAAGAGGGTGGTCCTGCACGAGCGATACAACAGGACGTTGCTGGCGAACGACATCGCCTTGCTCGAGCTGAAGACGGACATCGTCTTCAACAAGGACGTGTCCCCGATATGTCTGCCCAGCGCCGACGTCAAGACCGGGGAGATCTGCATGACGACCGGCTGGGGACTGACTAAAGGTGATATGATTGCGATGTTTAGTAGTTGTGTGCGGTGATGTAGTGGATGTGTGAGGTTGTAGTGGATGGTTGTGGTTGTAGTGGATGGGTGTGGTTGTAGTGGACTAGTGTGGTTGTAGTGGATATGTGTGGTTGTAGTGGATGTGTGAGGTTGTAGTGGATGGGTGTGGTTGTAGTGGATGGGTGTGGTTGTAGTGGATGGGTGTGGTTGTAGTGGATGGGTGTGGTTGTAGTAGATATGTGTGGTATGTGTGGTTGTAGTGGATGGGTGTGGTTGTAGTGGATGTGTGTGGTTGTAGTGGATGTGTGAGGTTGTAGTGGATGGGTGTGGTTGTAGTGGATGGGTGTGGTTGTAGTGGATGGGTGTGGTTGTAGTGGATGGGTGTGGTTGTAGTGGATGGGTGTGGTTGTAGTGGATGGGTGTGGTTGTAGTAGA
>OZ024859.1:25258222-25268222 GCA_964017155.1 Oasisia sp. SBJ-2009
CGGGGACGGGGACGGGGACGGGGACGGGGACGGGGACGGGGACGGGGACGGGGACGGGGACGGGGACGGGGACGGGGACGGGGACGGGGACGGGGACGGGGACGGGGACGGGGACGGGGACGGGGACGGGGACGGGGACGGGGACGGGGACGGGGACGGGGACGGGGACGGGGACGGGGACGGGGACGGGGACGGGGACGGGGACGGGGACGGGGACGGGGACGGGGACGGGGACGGGGACGGGGACGGGGACGGGGACGGGGACGGGGACGGGGACGGGGACGGGGACGGGGACGGGGACGGGGACGGGGACGGGGACGGGGACGGGGACGGGGACGGGGACGGGGACGGGGACGGGGACGGGGACGGGGACGGGGACGGGGACGGGGACGGGGACGGGGACGGGGACGGGGACGGGGACGGGGACGGGGACGGGGACGGGGACGGGGACGGGGACGGGGACGGGGACGGGGACGGGGACGGGGACGGGGACGGGGACGGGGACGGGGACGGGGACGGGGACAGAGACAGAGAGGCCACAGTCACTCTGATGTCTTCCGACTTGTCGCACATTTACTTTCCGGGTGTGATATGTTATGTCATAACATATCTCCCCTGACAAGGACACCAGATAGAAGACACCAAAGGTTGCTAGTGTCTCCCCACACTTAATCCTGCTCTCTTCCCTATCTCAAACGGCTTCATATACAGGATGGCATAACATTTCTCGGTTTACCAATAAAAACACCTACATTACAAATCCACTACATGTATTTTGGCATGTACACTGCAGCACCCCCACGCCAACGATGTATTGCAATTAAAAGTTGAATATGAGACATCTTGTTTCTAATTCTTAAACATGTTTGTTGCTCGTGATCCCGTCGATTGAGAAGCTGAGCTGCAGTTTGTAACCGAAGAAATGACTATCGAAGTGCCGATGATACCCCGCTGTGCATCTCGTTCGTCGACTAGGAGAAAACCTTCAACTCAGTGCAAACTCAAGCAGTACTGACTGGGATTAAAGACGTGTACATCGTACTCCTTAACTGAAATACACCAATACAGCTTGATGACAGTCTACCTACACAAAAAAGCAACAATATCAACATGGGGAGAGGAGTACGACAAGGAGACACCGTATCGTCCAAGCTGTACACAGTAACATTAGAAAGCATATTCCGAAGACTGACCTGGAAAACCAGATGCCTGATGAAAGATTGATATACAGAGACTTTCTCAGCCATCTTTGCTTCCCCGACGACATACTCATATGGGATAATATACCAAATGAACTACAACAAATGCCGCATGAACTAGCTGAGGAACGTGGTTGTCAGGGTATGAAGATGAATAAGTTGAAGACAAAGGGGAAACAGCACAACGTAATAATTGTTTATGCCAACACTATTCATAAACAGAACGTTGAACGATATACGTCTACTTGCAACAGTGAAATAGCGCCAGAAACAAAAATCAAGACAAGGAGATTCAAAAAAGTATCACGCCCGGCTGGGGAGCATTCGCCAAGCACCTTCATCTTCAAGGGTAACACTGAAACCTGCTTGAAGAGACAAGTCTACCACTGGTGCGTATTTCTAGCAATGACATACGACGCCGAAACATGGGCAATCATAAAACAAGCAAATAACAAGCTAGCAGCTGCACAAAGATGGAAAACGTATGTTTAACATAACATACCGTGATAGAAAAACAAAAAGCTGATTAAATGAAAATGCAAAGATCACCGACTGAACAGGTGAGAAGACGGAAATAGACATGGGCTGGGCACGTCAGTAGAATACGAATTAACCCATGAACCAACTGAAAACCGTACGAAGAGAAACCATCTAGGGTCAGACTGAAGAGATGGACTAGACAAGTACTGGAACGGAACCATCTGGCAGAGGATAGCGCAAGACAGGCAGATACGGTAACAGCTTGCTGAAGCTTTCGTCCACCCACGGGACACTGCGGCTGAACGATGCTGCTGCTACTGCTGCTGCTGCTGCTGCTGCTGCTACTGCTGCTACTGCTGCTGCTGCTGCTGCTACTGGTGCTACTGCTGCTGCTGCTACTGGTGCTGCTGCTGCTGCTGCTGCTACTGCTGCTGCTGCTGCTGCTGCTGCTGCTGCTGCTGCTGCTGCTGCTGCAGTTGCTGATGGTGATGGTGATGGTGATGGTGATGGTGATGGTGATGGTGATGGTGATGGTGATGGTGATGGTGATGGTGATGGTGATGGTGATGGTGATGGTGATGGTGATGGTGATGGTGATGGTGATGGTGATGGTGATGGTGATGGTGATATTTACAATTTAACAATATTCATAATAATACTTAAAATGGGCATACTCAATTGAGAACATATCATAACAAATGTTATCACACGATTGATCGAAGACCGTGTACTCTACTGAGTGTCATACAATGAACTAGTATTCCTAATTTCGCCAACGGCTAACTGGCCAGAATAGACAGTGTACACGAGTAATATGTGTGTTTAATCAAGTTTGCAATAATCTCAATTGTGGTCACAAGTGGTTAGCTAAGGTTATCACTTTTAAATGCATATAGACCAAATCAATCATCTTTTGGTTCCATTTATAATTCATGTTTCTTATATTTCGGGAACACGCCCTGAAATCGCTTCATACTTCACCGATTCACTTCCAACGGTCGGAGATTTTGGTGGTTTTTAATTTGGATTACGTCTGAGCAAATGAAACAAACAAAAAATAAAAATAATAAGGCAAGCAAGTGATTCTTATTTCCGCTCCGTTTTGAGCGATACACAACTGGTCTCCTCCTCAAAAGTACTGCAATATTAGACAATTTGAAACAATTATAACTTATCTTCATAACAGTTCCCAAATTTTAGATGGATGAAAACCTATACACCTTAAAACGGAGGTTTCTGCTGTGGCTGTTACGCCCGTATCCAAAATAATACATAGCTCGTTCGAATCGTTGCCCACAGCCCAGGATCATGAATGAACATGGTAAAGATTGTATAACAACAACACGGCGGCAGACGAGACTGGCGCGCCCTCTTGGCGGATTGTATAGGTACTATTTCCTGTAATGTGATGGACTGCTGAACCCAATGAGCGCTGTAGTTGTTACAGTGGCGCCCCTGTGTGGGTTGGAAACTAACTACGACCCCGCGTGTATATAGTCTCGCTTAACCGACTGTCGGTCGGCTGCGGAACTACGCCGAGAAGACAGTCTGGCCCCATTAACGGCTTTTGTTTGGTATCCGCGTGATCTATACAATGATGCCACCTCACGGACACTACCGTAATATATACTTTTTTATAAAAAAAAAAGCAAATTTGTATTTCTATTTATTTTGTGTTAATATAAGTTTAATTCTGAATATTTTTTTATAATACACCATTATTTGATAAAAAGGTATCCTTATTTAATCGGCATGCTATCCATGTGGGGCTAGACAATGCTGCCACCTCACGGATACTGGTTAATCCTGCCGTAATTCTTATTTTATAAACAACTGTAAATTTGAATTTTTACTTACTTTTGTGTTAATATAAGTTCAATGTTGAATACTTTTCATGTGATATTATTATCTTGTAAAAGTATATCGTTATTTTAATTTTTATTTTATAGTTGGCCTGAGAGCCAATCAGCGTCTCTACCCTAATCTGGGGTAAGGCTGCCCGGATGTAGAAACTTAAGCCCATATACTGTCCCAGGCGGAGTTGAGGGGGCTTAAAAGTGCTGCCACCTCACGGAGTCTGGGTAACCGAGGCTAGCGTGTACAGTGAGGTGACAGGCCGTCGATATATCACGTTGCGCCATCTGGTGACGTAATCAACTCAATAGCCAGTCGTCATCGTTCGGGTACTCACGCTTCGTTGAACACACTGTAGGTGAACACACAAGACAAAGGCAACAGGGCGAGACGTTTTGTGGGAGTAGACAGAACAGACGAGCGAAGTTTGGAGACATTTCGCGAAGAGATTTACGTGAAAGCAGGGGAAATGGTGAATGTCTAAGAAAGGTGGGATAATAATAATAATAATAATACAATACTTATATAGCGCCCGATCAATTAAAATTGCACTCGGGCGCTTTACAAACATACCTAAAAATAAATGTTTAAAGAATATCTAAAATACAGTATCTAAAAGCATGAAGGTAGCATTTGACAAATAGGAACAGAATAAAAAATATAAAATAAAATACACATAGATAAATAAAGTAAAATTACTTTAAATACACTAATTGATTTAAACATGATCAATTAAAACACAAAAAGTTAAATTACAAAAAAGCTTGCCTAAATAAATGAGTTTTTAGAAGTGTCTTAAAACTGTTTACTGTTGTGGCAGTCCTGATCAAAGACGGCAAATTGTTCCATAGAACTGCCGAGCAGACGGCGAAACGGTGATCACCGTGGGTGACAGTCTGTGAGGCCGGTATGGACAAAAGGGGCGGCTGCGAGTCAGATCGTAGAGTTCTGTTTACGTGTCTGTAGTTGAACAATTCACTCAGGTAGTCGGGCGCTACCCCATTTAGAGCACAATAGGTATGAATGGAAGGGAAATAACGAGATTGGATTTATTGGGAGTGGTGGATAGGAGAAGACGGGCAAACTCAGACTGTAATAGGCGGGTTGTGTGAAGAGGGCTATAGCGGGATGGGGAGGGGGAACGAGTGCGTGTGACGGGGGGTGGTGGCAGCGGGATTAAGGGAAGAGTTGGGAATGGGTGTGGCAGATGGTGTGGAGGAGATGAGGGATAAGTGGGAAAAGTGTTCCGCTTGTTTCCCTATATATAAATCAGGGAAGAGGCTGGCCTGGATACAGGTCCTCGACGTATCGTACTTCTCTTCCCCAAACATTCTTGCACTCCACCGTCCGTCCGTCCGTCCGTCCGTCAGTCCGTCCGTCCGTCCGTCCGTCCGTCCGTCCGTCCGTCCGTCCGTCCGTCCGTCCGTCCGTCCGTCCGTCCGTCCGTCCGTCCGTCCGTCCGTCCGTCCGTCCGTCCGTCCGTCCGTCCGTCCGTCCGTCCGTCCGTCCGTCCGTCCGTCCGTCCGTCCGTCCGTCCGTCCGTCCGTCCGTCCGTCCGTCCGTCCGTCCGTCCGTCCGTCCGTCCGTCCGTCCGTCCGTCCGTCCGTCCGTCCGTCCGTCCGTCCGTCCGTCCGTCCGTCCGTCCGTCCGTCCGTCCGTCCGTCCGTCCGTCCGTCCGTCCGTCCGTCCGTCCGTCCGTCCGTCCGTCCGTCCGTCCGTCCGTCCGTCCGTCCGTCCGTCCGTCCGTCCGTCCGTCCGTCGGTCCGTCCGTCCGTCCGTCCGTCGGTCCGTCCGTCCGTCCGTCCGTCCGTCCGTCCGTCCGTCCGTCCGTCCGTCCGTCCGTCCGTCCGTCCGTCCGTCCGTCCGTCCGTCCGTCCGTCCGTCCGTCCGTCCGTCCGTCCGTCCGTCCGTCCGTCCGTCCGTCCGTCCGTATGTCCGTATGTCCGTATGTCCGTATGTCCGTATGTCCGTATGTCCGTATGTCCGTATGTCCGTATGTCCGTATGTCCGTATGCCCGTATGCCCGTATGCCCGTATGCCCGTATGCCCGTATGCCCGTATGTCCGTATGTCTGTATGTCTATTTCTCTCTCCCCCCTCTCTCTCGCTCTTTATACAAATCTCCCTTTTTTTAAGACACGACAAATATTACAACCCCAACATCACGGCAATGACAACGTATACATTCTCGAAGAACTGATGGATCTTAGACTTGCATTATAATTAGTTCAATGTTGTATGAGATATTGACTTGTCAACGTTAATATCGAAATGTACGTCATCTCAGCTGTGGACTGCTTTTCATGTACGATTGGATGTCATACTGATGGAAATGGCAAGCCACAATTGCAGTTGGCAATTAACATCACTTCAACTGCACCTGATCGATCGTCGTTGTGGCCGGCTAATATTTCATTTAAACAGCGATCAAATGTCTTTGTAAAGCTATAATGCGTTGTAAAAACGTTAAGGAAGAACATCCTACTGAAGTCATATAGTGCATATAAAATGAGTAGGGAACTTGACAACATAAAAGGTACCGCAGAAAGGTATTACACAATATTGACGAGATGTATATGTTGTATTGAAAACATAAGTGATAAAGAAGGTGATATGACAACAGAAATACCGCCGATGACGCTTTTACACGTACACAAGGTACTGTCGTCACGACGTCAAAACAAAAACCGTTCGTTAAATATAACTGCGAGTCAGGTGCATCCAGGTCCGTCCAGGTCCGTCCGTCCGTCCGTCCGTCCGTCCGTCCGTCCGTCCGTCCGTCCGTCCGTCCGTCCGTCCGTCCGTCCGTCCGTCCGTCCGTCCGTCCGTCCGTCCGTCCGTCCGTCCGTCCGTCCGTCCGTCCGTCCGTCCGTCCGTCCGTCCGTCCGTCCGTCCGTCCGTCCGTCCGTCCGTCCGTCCGTCCGTCCGTCCGTCCGTCCGACCGACCGTCCGTCCGTCCGTCCGTCCGTCCGTCCGTCCGTCCGTCCGTGCGTCCGTCCGTCCGTCCGTCCGTCCGTCCGCCCGCCCGCCGCCCGTCCGTCCGCCCGCCCGCCCGCCCGCCCGCCCGCCCGTCCGTCCGTCCGTCCGTCCGTCCGTCCGTCCGTCCGTCCGTCCGTCCGTGCGTCCGTCCGTCCGTGCGTCCGTCCGTCCGTCCGTCCGTCCGTCCGTCCGTCCGTCCGTCCTTCCTTCCTTCCTTCCTTCCTTCCTTCCCTCCATCCTTCCTTCCTTCCTTCCTTCTTTCCTTCCTTCCTTCCTTCCTGGTTACAGTCTAAAACAAGGACACGCGTTGCGGAGCACCTACTAATAGCTAAAGTTGCAGGTTTTAATAGCTCCATTTGTTACATATGACCCTCATGTGCTTATTGATAACAGATAACAGATTGCAGGAAACACTATAAAAATGGTCGATAACATTTTAAGGTAGTGAATTTAGTGATGCGCTCCATATCAAGCAACGCATGCACAGATTACGGCAATATACCATTAGTTGTTACTTTTTTATTGCTCGCCAATAGCCTCATGCAGATCAATTTAGTTTGCAATATATTGGCGATTGGATCTCTGGCTCTCCCTTCATGGAATTTGCTTTATCGTGTGTTATTAAAAGTATGCATGCCCGTTGATGCTGTTCAGCATTTAATGTTATTGCATAAAAACGTGTCACACATAAATTGACCCCTTTCACAAAATGCCTCATAAACGACGTATGTTAGTGACGATTACCAAATCAATGCGCTACTAACATACACAAGTGCCACTGTAGTCGTGACGGGATACGCTGGTACACAGCTTATATTTGGTCCACCATTCTATTTCACTGCGCAAGTGACAGAGGACAGAAACATTGACGTAAGATAATACACGATAATATCTAGTGGTGAATTGGCCAATTTATGTGGTTGCGCAAACCCTTCTTCTTCTTCTTATGGTCAGCTCATCACTGTGTTAGTCACATGTTTGTGACTAGAGTATTATCGAGCTTGGTTTTCAGAGTTGTCCTTCTCTAGAATTAGTGAGTCCACTACAGGTTACACATTTACCCCCTGTATGGGATCTTTTACTTCCCCTGGCATAAACACCAGATAGACGGGACCACCGGATTTTAGTGTCTCTTCCGAAATTCACAGGCAATGTGAGGTGAACGAAATTGCCTAAGTTTCGAAATGGCGGTAGGTGGGATTGAACCACCGTCCCCTCGATTGACAGTCCGGCGCTCTACCGCGCGACCACCGCTCCTCACTTTGCACGCCATCCTCTGTCTAGCGGTAGTATGCGTCTATAGGACAGGGACTATAGTATTGTCAACAATGCGGAATGTCGCTGCAAGCTGACAAGTTGATGTGAAAAGGGTAGCATTTACGGTTACAAATGACTTAAAACTACTAAAATGCAAAACAAAATATAATTTATTTTCCACTTACCTCTGTGTGCTGAACAATTGCTGTGGCACTCAAACTCAAGCTGATCAATAGAAAAAATATTTAAACGAAAGGAAGTTGTCTATGAATCTAACTAAACGTCTGAGTTATTACTAAACTCGCATTAAAAGCCAGTTTATTACATGAAGAAGTATTAAACGTTATCGTTGATTCACCGTTCGACGCGCCAATAAAACGAGTAATCGTTAAGCCATAATTCAGCGTGAAACAAAGAGAACATAAAACACGTATTTTAAGGCCACCCACACAGCGATGAACGGAGAGCCACTGGAAGAGACAGACTCATTCACATACCTGGGCAGTACAATCAACAAAAATGGAGGCACAGAAGAAGACGTCAAAGCAAGAATACAGTAAGCAAGAATGGCATTCATCATGTTGAGAAAAATTTGGAGAGCAAAACAAATCAAAATTAACACCAAACTGAAAATATTCAACTCAAATGTCAAGGCAGTTTTACTCTATGGATCGGAGACATGGTAAAGTACACAGAAGACACTAAACATAATATAGACCTTCATCAACAAATGTCTGCGCAGAATCCTACACCTGAAGTGGACATACAAAGACACTACACTCTGGAAAATGATCAAGCAACTACCCATAGAAAATGAAATAAAGAAGAGAAAATGGAGGTGGATAGGACATACACTGAGGAAACCACCAGAAACAATCACCCGTCAAGCCATCACATGGAACCCCCCAGGAAAGAGGATAAGAGGTAGGCCACGAAACACCTGGCAGAGACATGAAAAAAGAAACAAAGGAGATGGGATACACCAGGAGAGAAATGGAGAGGATGGCCACTGACAGAAAACGGTGGCGTTCCTTGATCGATGGTCTATGCTCCCAGCGAGCAAAAAGGCATAATAAATACACAGCGATGATAACCGTCTCGGTCTTCGGGTAGATTAATAGTTGTGGCAGCGTACAATTGTCGCGCGAATATCACAAAGAATGTGTAACTGTTGCAGAGCTAGTGAAAAGGAAGCTGTTGCACTCTGGGATATAAACATGGAGGCGCCATTTTGAAAATTGACAGCGCACTCCCCCATTATGGAACCAAAATGCTTTCTATCTTGCTCCCAGATCTCGCTCAATATCGGACATCTCGTCGATTTAACGCCATTTTTCAACTAAAATCTACAGCATGAAAACTAACATACTTATGTCAAAAGAGTAATATTTTGTACATATGTTTGTCTTAGGATATGCTATGCCGCAGTAGTAATGTAAAATATTAATATATTTAACCGTTATCTACATTTTGGCAAAAAGGTCTCGCGCATGATTTTAATTGTGACGTAAGGAAACCGCGACGTTATCAGTTATCAGCCAATCCGTGGCAGAACTTTAATCTTCTAATGATGTTCCTGTTTCATTGATCCTAAGTTATTTTATTCGCAAAACTAATCGAAAGTAGTATGGTGTTAAAAAAATATTGTACCGTTTCGTAATAATGAACACAACGTAAACAAACCAAATTGGTTCCATCCGTGTGAGGGCGCCACCAATATACAACATGCGCCGGTCGGAAGAGAACCAACTCCATGCTCCACTCGCTCTGACTGTAGGGTCGTCGAGATTCGTTTTGTGCTCACGAGTATGAATGACAAAGCGAAAGATTGGCGAAATGGTACAAACGATTGGTAGTTTGGACGACAGGCTAGCAACGCAGTTTTTCCATGCGACTGCATGATTACGGCATGTCAGCTGTGCATCTGAGTGATTTAGGATTGGTTTTTTTTCACGCATATTTGTGTTGTACTGACTGCCAATCGGATAGCCAATTTTAATCATAATAAATATAAAATAATAATAATTAGGTAACTTCTATTGCGCCAAAATCCTTAGAAACAAAGCTCAAAGGGGCATCAATTCAAAAGGATTAATCGATTTCAAAGTCAATAAACAATTCCAGCTGTCATCAGATTGATTCTTACGCATCTGTGAACATGGAATTATTGGGATTATTTCGATCGAAATGTATACGTAAACAACGGAATGTATTGCATAACATGCATGTTTG
>OZ024859.1:25273222-25280722 GCA_964017155.1 Oasisia sp. SBJ-2009
CACACACACACACACGCACACACACACACGCACACGCACGCACGCACGCACACACACGCACACGCATACACGCACGCGCACGCGCACGCGCACACGCACACGCACACGCACACTCACACTCACACGCACACGCACACGCACACGCACACGCACACACACACACACACACACACACACACACACACACTCACACACTTATTTGTCGGTGTTCTTACCTGTAGGGTATGGTAGTAGATAACCTTCTCTAAGTGGCTGTACGTGTGGTTTATACGTTGTCGTTGTACTGTGCCCAAGGTGTTGTTTAGATAAACGTCGTCACCTAGACTATTCGTCAGTCAACGCCTGGGAAGTTACCTGATGTTTACGGTTTGTCCACCAGTTACAACCAGGTCGGGGGTTGATGTCTTCATGTTGTTTTGATGTTCATGTTTCCCTCATAACCTTACAGTCTTGATGTGATAGCAGGCGACGAATCATTGATGTTGTTGTCGTAACTATTATGATATTATTGATTAATAATATATCGACGCTGCTTTTCGTTATATACATATTTCTCTCAGTTCTGTAATACCGGCTTAGTGGTTTCTATGAGGTTAATACTTGCAGAAACAATGGCAACGTACCTATACATGTATAGGTATGTTTGGTAAGTATTTATGATATGTTTTCATTTTATAGGTAAAATAGATCATTAAGAAGACAAGGACTGTGCGGTTTTATATGGGAGGCTTCTACGATAGCGAAACGTTCACACAAGCCACAAAAAAGACAGCCAATTGAACGGAAGTATTCAGCACTGCATCGAATATCGCACTCGGGCACAGCGTATGCACAAGAGTGAACTGCAGCGCTGTATTGTTGAATGAACGGGATAGACTAAGGTTCATAACTATAGTAAGAGTCTCATTTGGCAGTCAGACGTTCTAAACCACTGCGTCACTGCCGTCTCTACATGTCTCTCAGATCTCTAATTGTATCTGCCGTTAAAGTAGGCGCGGTAGGCATGAAAAACGAATACCCCCTGCTCGGAGACTTCGCTTCACGACAACGGACGTAAGTGCACATGATGAATGTCCAGTTGAACTCAAGTGTGTCATCAAATGATATGAGAAGGAGTGTTGCATTGAATGAATGTAACAGAACCTCGTTTCTCTTCGAATGACATGCCTCGCCGAGAAGACAGAATAATTACAATTTATTTTCCACCTGCGCCTGAACAAGTTATTGTCATCGTTAATTATAGATTTTGCATTCTAGTCAAGCTGACCGTGGGGAATTTATGACGTTACTAAAAGGTGTACTACTAACGTCATAAGTTTCCCTCGGCCTGTGTGGTGACAAACGCAAATGTCCAGATTTAGCATTATCAAAGAATCCACAGGCAGTTACATTAATTGACAATATAACACGTCGTTAGTTCCACGGTAGGCAGCAACCAGGCGAACAATTTATTGGCAATGTGACATACAAAGAATGTACGAGAGAGAGAGAGAGAGAGAGAGAGAGGGGGGAGGTGGAGGTGACAGAGAGAGTGGGCGGGAGGTTACAGAGAGAGAAAGAAAGAAAGAATGAAAGAGAGAGAGAGACGAGAGAGAAAGAGAGAGAGGGGAGAGAGAGGGGGAGGTGACAGAGAGAGTGGGCGGGAGGTGACAGAGAGAGAGGGGGGGGAGGGGGGAGAGCGAGAGAGGGAGGAAGAGAGAGGGAGAGAGAGTGGGCGGAGAAAGATAAAGGGACAAAGACAACATTTTAATATCACAATTTCGGAATGTTTACTGAATCACGGGTAACGAACGATCTTATATAATTGTATTTACTATAAGCTAGTTTGATTGATTTGTGCGTTGGGAATGCGTATGCGTCAATATGGAAATGTTCATGTCAAAAAGCTATCCAGTAATCATTAATATGAGTTCTAGTTATTTGCATAGATAGCACGCGTGCACAATACATTTGGATACAACGCCATTACGGTTGATGACGTCATAATGTTAATAAATAATGTGATTGATGGTGCGTGAAACAACCGTGCTCATGTCCTAGTAAATCCCATCGTTCGGCAAAATAACTATACAACAGGCATTCATATCACCTTAACGCACACTATATAGCCATAGAAATATAATTTACATAGGTACCCTCTGATGACGGTTGGAGTGAAGGAAAGTTTTAAGAAGAAACTGGCGAGGAGTAGGTTGAAAAAGAGTAGGAGATGAAACATTGGCAAAGAGAGCAGATGCCCAGAAAACTGGAAATACAAAGGAGGCGAGGAAGACCAAGAATGCGATGGAGGACTGCGTGAAGAGAGATCTGGAAAGAGAGGGAGGGGAATGGAGAACAACAGCAAAAGATAGAAGTAGTTGGAGACTGTGGGTGGAGAACGTAATGCGAGAAAAGTGATGAGAAGAAAGAAAAGACGAAGAAAAGATGGCGGTAACCATGGGCAACGTCACCCCCGACGACAGAGACGCCAACAACAGCAACAGCAACAGCAACAGCAACAGCAACAACAACAGCAACAGCAACAGCAACAGCAACAGCAACAGCAACAGCAACAGCAACAGCAACAGCAACAGCAACAGCAACAGCAACAGCAACAGCAGCAGCAACAACAACAACAACAACAACAACAACACCAACTACAACTACAACTACAACTACAACTACAACTACAACTACAACTACAACTACAACTACAACTACAACTACAACTACAACTACAACTACAACTACAACTACAACTACAACTACAACAACAACAACAACAACAACAACTACTACTACTACTACTACAACAACTACAACAACAACTCCTCTGTCTTCAGTTATCATAACTGACTGAAAAGTGGTCCTGAAGGTCTACCCAGTCCACCCAATATTCGTTTCGTTCAATTGCTAGTTTTGGATCCCTATTCTACCTTCACTGAGTCGTATCTGGGTTCACCAAGGGCCCGTGAAATTGCCGGATGTCTGGGGCCCATGAATGACTTCATCCACCACTGAAAGCAACCAGTATGTTGAACCTTATCCAGTTAAACAATCTGTCGGTGTCATCGCGCAGTTGAAACCAAGACGTTACCTTTCTTAACAATTCTGCAGACTTAGATCCTTTTTATGCCATCTATAAAATTGCACAAGCGATATAGAAGTTTGATAACCACCAAATTGTCAGCCGCTGAATTCTATAGAAAATGTCTCAAACAAATCGATGGTTTTATTTGCACCAATGACGCCAAGACGTAGAGTATAGCTGAATGCATGACACAGCATGGACTCGAAGAAGCGGTGAAAAACTGCCAAAAAGTTATTATAAAATGTGATGTAATTTGTAAGGACAACTTCCTCTTCTAGCGTCGGTGAAATACCTTCGTTTGCACGTTGCGTACTTTTAGATTGACTAATATCTCGATCATGGACCGGCGAAATAACACGCTGCAGGCCGGTTAAGAACTACAGCACAGGCCAGCAAACCTTTGGAAGGGGAAGTGCATTCAGACGGGTTGGAGAGGGCCAGAGAGTCACACATGTCTGGGTCGTAGGCAGCGAGGTTCAACTAGTCTACAGCAAGTTCGTCTCGAGGGAAGAGAGAAGCAAGACATTCATGGGGCTTTTTGCCACGCACTGGCGTCTTACCTCCAATAGGGTGTGTAAGTCTCGCGTGCGAAAACGAGGCTGGGGGCAGTTGGGGACAGGAAGTCCATATTCTCCATGTTAACGTATAGGACTTCGTTTTGTTTTTGGTTGTAATAATCGAATTGTTCCAGTCTAACTATTTCAGTTATACTGTCCGAAGGATTATTATAAGCAGAAGCAGTGGAACACTTTGCCGGTGACAATGCTCACGGAAATCATGAATTGTAATCGATTGTTATGGTGGTTGCCATGGCATCGCCGGCTTGTACTTGTGTTCGGCGATCTTGACTAATAATGAAAAGTACAATTTTTCGCGCAGCACAACCTGTTTGGGGCAAACGTATACATGTGTTATGATTATGTGAATTTAGACAACTTGTCAGATATAAGTGCTTATCGAAACCACAACGTACAGCAATGTAAAATGCAAATCCCGCAAAAAGACACACACGGCCTAACATTGTGGTGAGTGTCTATTATCTGCACTAATCAAATCGCTATGTCTATGATAGTGGGGTAAACTCAATATTAAATCGGGCATTTAAGATAATAAAGGTATAACAAAACATATTTATGACCTGATTTTCCTAGTATTCATCAGTCGGAAGTTAAAACTGTCATCCATCGAATATTAGTCTTAATGTCCAGTCCCCAATCAGCTCCAGTCGCGCGGAGTCTCGCCATGTATCGTGACATACTTACGGGCCCTATACACATGATTCAGACGTGTGAGATTTTTTGTGACAATACATATTTGAGTCTCGTTTTGTAATAATGTATGACGGAATATACATCATTGGTAAATATGACAACATTTATAACGTTACGCGCAATCCCTAAATTAAATATAAAAAAAACCACAATATTACATCAAACAAATAAACTTAAGAGCAAGTAAATTTAAAACGAACATATTTTGTAAACTTGTATTTTTTGTTCTTCTGGAAGTGCAATCGTCAACAGGAAACATTGCATTTGTCCACCAGACCGTGTAGTCGTAGAAACACAAAGGGGCTTTTTACCGAACGGGGGCACCCTGCCGCATCCTACCCTATACCACACAGCGCATACATGTTTATGTGGTTTTAACGCGTTTATTCGATAGATATATATATATATATATATATATATATATATATATATATATATATATATATATATATATATATATATATATATATATATATTGTTATTACTTCCATGCCGGCCTGTCGGTATACAATAACAACACTGTTTGGCAACGTACAGTGTGTTAAGTTGCAATTTACAGTCGACATTTGGCGTCATATGTCAGCCGATGATAATTCATAGGGAATGCAGACGTAGGTAGGCTACGTAACTCACCCGACACCAGACATCTGCCGCCGGGGCCTGTGACGTATGTCGGCGTAATATTGTTAAAGACAAACATGTCAGCGTCTTTATTAATTAATCACCTGCCACACACAGTCGAGCTTTAAATTCGTCCCCATTAACTCGGGCAAAATATCGCTATTTTAAATCAGCGGTTCGTGTATTTTATGTCACAGACGTCGCCGAATGTCGTCGCGTTAGACGCCAGACGCGATGGGGAAACCGCGATCACAGCACGCTTAGAGTGGGACATGCCAGTCGCGCTAACACACACACAGGTGTTTTTATTGTAAACACATTGTCGTAGAATAAGGCAATAGCCAATGACGTCGCTGTTGATTTCTTGGAACGATCGGATAACGCAGTTTTAATTAATATCGCTCGTTTGCGGCGTAGTAATTCACGCTAGGATCTCTATACATATACAAACATCACGATCCGGACTATACAAAAGTCACGACCTTACGTGTGTAGAACATGTGTTTATATCCACTACGTCCAAATTCACGGCCTGCTGGCTGTGTCTCGTCTATCATTGGTCAAAGCAGCCGAGAATCCCGTAGACTGTACGCATATGGCGGCGGAACATGGCTCGGCTCTGAGTCATGGGGCCACGGCTGACGGAAGGCTACAAATGCCCGACTGCTGCCGGCACGCGAGTCATGTCATTCACGGAGCCGCACTGAACGCGTCGCACGCACGGGCCGAACAAGAAGGCCGGAGAAGGAGAGATCGACGGAAACAACCTAAACAAATGAGAAGACGAGACAGAACAAAGAAGACAAGTTGAAGATGGATATGCACGCGGCCTTTGTTCTTCTGTCGGCGTTTTTCGGCATTATGATGCAACATAGGTATGTCCGTCAGTTGTTTACGATTGCAGCTAATCACACGATATTTACTTCCGCAACAAACACCTTGTGACCGGATGCACTTGGTTGATTCTGCTACTGCAGAAACGTTTATAACAAGGCGCACGATCTTGGATTAGATTTGCAATTCGAATTGCAATAATTGACTTTAAGCAATAGTACATTTTTAATTGTGTATTTTATTACGATCGTATATTTACTTACATATATCTGGACAGTAGACCATCGATATCGATAGTTCACTAACACTTTTGATCATAACCACAGTTCGGTAGAAAAGGGTGCGACACAAACATGACTACATTATCGTGCTTGTATTAAGTGTGTTTTCGCGTGGCAGAGGTGCCATGACTTACGCTTGGGTCGCGTGTCCAATTCCATCAGTTGTTAGATGCAATGTTAAAAAGTAAAACGTATTAACTATATCAAAGTATCGAATAAAAAGTAATAAATAAATCTGCTTCATCTCTTCAGACAATGACATTATTAACTAATAAACTGTCGTCCAACTACCTCTATTGTGTTAAATACCCATGCTAGTTTAATAAAATTCATTGCTATTAATGTAGTAATACTTTTGTAATATAAGTTGTCAAAAAGGATTGTTCTTATTGCATGCATATATATATATATATTATAAATATATATATATATATATAATATATATTATATAATATATATATATATATATATATACATATATATATATATATATATATATATATATATATATATATTATAAATATAAATATATATATATATATAATATATATATATATATATTATATATATATAATATATATATATATATATATATATATATATATATATATACATATACATATATCATATATATATATATACGTCCACACTCTGAAAAGCAGCTTAAGTAGATCAAGCAAACATATAGCGCAGCTTCAGGCAGATTGCTGTTTTTTTTATCCTATCCAAACATTTACACAGCCCCTGACCGATAACCAGAAACACCCTGAATACCTACATAGTTGTGGTGGGCCACGCGTGTCGACCAATGGCCTGGCGCTAAGGAGCTGGCTGCTCACCCATGCACGACGCCGCCGATGACATTGGCAAATACCATAGATCATGTCATTATCCACGATTCCAAATATTTCGTATATAGGGCAAAGTGGAAATTGTTGTGCCAAGCGGACACACCTCGTATGTCAGCTGATTGGCAGACACTTCCACCGACTTCTATGTAAAAAAGAAAGAAAATATATACAACGGCGATATACGGTAATTACGATAGAAAGTCAACACCGTAGGGTTTGAAAAGATATTGAATAACGAATGATACTATAACAGAGAACACTGTCGATGATGAGTAACTATCCGAATAACGAATGATACAACAGAGAGAAAAAAGCAAGTTCTTATATAGCGCAGTATCCAGTCCTCAGGACCGTTCAATGCGCTTTACACTTTACTTCCCTGACAGACCTGTACACTCAGACACCATCTCGGCTTCTCTGGGAAGCATCCAGCCATATGCTGCAATTAATGCGCGAAGGCTGCTCGTACACATATCCACCACTGTCTATAGTCAGATACTCATTTAAAAAGCTGAGTGAACTGGAGCAATGTAGAGTGAAAAAACTTGCCCAAGGTTTTAACACCGCAGCCA
>OZ024859.1:25290722-25293222 GCA_964017155.1 Oasisia sp. SBJ-2009
CGGTCATCCACTCAACCACAAATACTGTCATCGTCAGATTTAGGTCGAACCGGAGGTCACGAGCACTTGGATTCAAACTGCACTATTCGGCTATAGGTATGTATTGTGTTCAAGTTAACTTATGTTGATAGTATACAGTAGATCTGATGACGCGTTCGCCATTCCGTCGAAAGCATACAGAAATATTTTTTAGAACAAAACAGAATGAGCACTTTCATGTAAAGCAGCCTCAACTAAAGAATATATTTTTGTCTTTATATGAGGAAAGAAAGACTAACGACTGACTGATCAAGATGTCTCTAGTTCAGTCGTATTGTGGAATACGAACACAATGACTGAAGCACAACGTATGTATGTATGTGTGTGTGTGTGTGTGTGTGTGTGTGTGTGTGTGTGTGTGTGTGTGTGTGTGTGTGTGTTTGTGTGTGTGTGTGTGTGTGTGTGTGTGTGTGTGTGTGTGTGTGTGTGTGTGTGTGTGTGTGTGTGTGTGTGTGTAAGTATGTACGTATACATGTATGCACATCTGCACATATGCATGTATGGATGTACTGTTAATAACAAATCAAATTGGCATCATTGAAGCATTCGCTCAGTCTAAAACGCTGACATTGAAAATAAATAACGCCAAATTCGTTGTGTGGATGTCTCCTGAACAAGTACACTGTCGCGGTCCCTGGCAGTGACATATCCCTCCGTGTTTCAGTGCCCTGCGGTCTGCCCTTCTACCAGCCGAATGTGTGGCCGGTCGTCGGTCCTCAGACGCCCCACAAGCCGTGGACGTCGAAGAAGAAGCGGAAGACGAAGCGGCCGAGACGTTCCTTCGTCGAGAGAATGCTCGCCAAGCACCGCCAACACGTGATCGGCGGCTCCGAGGCACAGAGACACTCGTGGCCCTGGCTCGTGGCCATCGTGTGCGACTGGGCGTACCTGTGTGGCGGCACCATCATCCATAAGCACTGGATCCTGACGGCGGCCCACTGCGTGTAAGTGACAGCAGGCGAAGAAGCGACGGTGGAGGCGTTAGGGTTTATATATTTAATTTCAGTTTCGGTTTCGAGTAACTATGACAGGATCACCGACGAACAACACTGTTGCCTCGTGACTTTTAAAATACTATTGAAAACCCACCTATTCCGGGCTGTGTATGAAGTGTAGACACCTGTCAGTTTACTTAATTTTTATTTTACTTTAACGTATTTAGTATCTTGTACATGTTTTACATTAATTTTACAAAATGTCATACTCATTATTTTATTATCAACATACCATTTATTTTAATAATTATCTTTACCTAACTTATTCATTTTATTATTTATTTCTATTACTTTTTATACATATTTTAGGTATTTTATTTACCTTAACAAACTTAATATTATAATTCTACGACACATGTATACATACTCATGTACAGCGCCTCCGAATGGATATTTCGAGATTTATGGCGCTTTAGAAATGTTCTTATTATTATTATTAACAACCATAATGTATGCAATAATAATAATAACAACAGCGTCATCAATAACACACACACAAAATATAACAAACAATAAATAAAATAAAACAAAAAACAATAACAACAAACATTACAAAAACAATCTAATAATTTCAGCATATTGCAGTTTTTCAGAATATTTATATTAGTTATTATAACATTATTTATTCTAGAATAATTATGTTGATGGTATACTTCCCAAGATGTGTTAACATTACTAATGCAAACATACTGTGCGCTATATTACTTTTCTTCGCTAAAACAATTAAATTACAAAACAATTGATGGCAGCAGAATATTCAATGCCTCTTCCCGAAATACGACGTTTTTCGCTGTTTTCACACTTGTTAAAAACGGGAATATTAGCCGAACAAAATGCATCAGTAGTTACATATAGGTGCCATAATATCTGCTGTGATCAATATTATTATTCGATTTACTTTTTACGTACATGCAATTTCGCAGTTCAACCCAACCAACCAAGCGATCTAATTGATCATTTCCTTCAATATTTGTTACATAAATATGCACCGTTTTGTTTAATCTACTCAATTTGTTTAATATATTCACGTAATGCGTATTTGAAGATGAATAAATCTGAGCCACAATTATTAATCATTTGCGGGCGCTGCTTCAAAGAACAACCGAGTGATGCACGATTTGAATAATGAGGTGGCTATTCACGATAAACTGAGGCTTTGAGGTAAAAAAAAAAACACTCATTGTTACTGCCAGTGCACTAGTGTACAGATCACTGATACAACTGCATCATTGTGTCACATATGCACTTGCAGGAGTCCTTGTGGTGACGGCAGATTTACGTTACATGCTTCATTTAATATATTCATAGTCATTAATAAAAATTATACCTGTCTCCGTTCCCTTAAGATAAGCGTGGTCTACGCGGTTAATTTCGTGGTTTACACGATTCATTTCGAAACAAAATGCTAAATAGTTTAGTGAACAGCGAATTTATAAATAGCAAATGCGTGATATTAACTGGCGCCA
>OZ024859.1:25298222-25315722 GCA_964017155.1 Oasisia sp. SBJ-2009
AAATTAATTGGCAAAATTAATTACGTTGCCAAAATCGAGCTAGTATATCCATAATAGATACGTTTTTATAATACAATAATATTGTGCTTCCCAGTTACTTGTAGACACTGGCGTCCTTACAGGACACGTACCTATGTTATTGTCTTGTCCCTTAGCAATCGACGAACGCAGTAAAAAGGACAGATGCTTAACCTACATCATTAATCTTTCAGTATACTTGACTACTAGTGTGTTACAGCATCTTTGCAAATTACATTGAGATCGGGTGATAATAAGTAGTCGTAACTAAGGACCAAGTCCAATTTTAGCAATCTTTGAACATGGATTTCTCGCATTTGCGTTTTCAGTATCGATTACATTAAAACAAGCCTAACTGTGGAAATAATTATCACAATTAAATACATTTTGCGGCATCACAAAGCATTTCCTGTTTCCGAATGAAAACCTCTGCTTTTGATTTATTTTTGACAAATGTGATTGGTTATGTGAAGATGGGTCACTTATGTATACAAGCGCTTAATAAACAATATGGAAGCAACAACGTGAGTTTTACTGTTTACGCATTGCGATTTGCAGGTGAAGTTGTAACGCTGTAGAAAATGTTCCGAGTTCGCCAACCTGACATGGCCGACAGTAGGTACATTTGTTACGTCGAATTAAAATACAATAGGCAAACGTCATTTATGATGGTTATGTTGACATTTTATGAACTCAATATTTCTGCCAAGGCGAATATATCGTCTAATCTTATTATCTAAATCCTACACATGGGTGAATGCTTTTACGTGTGTACGAAAACAAAACATTTATATGATACAATATTGCGCACGCACACGCACACTCAACGCACACATTCACACACACAGACACACATATACACACACAAACACACACACACATACGTACACACATACGCACACACATACGCACACCCACACACACACACACACACACACACACACACACACACAATACACACGCACACACACACACACACACACACACACACACACACACACACACACACACACACACACATACACACACACCACACACCACACACACACACACACACACACACACACACACACACACACACACACACACACACACACACACCTACACCTTCATACACACCCGCCGTCTCTGATCATGTAAACAATACACATTTTAATCTTCGTATATTTCAGGTATGCCGCCTCGAGATGAAGAGTGGTACATTCGGCTACAGTCGACTTTGTAAATAAATACTGCTTCCAACGTATTGTGTTCAAAACGTGAACTGCAACTTCAACAAGAACAAGCCAGCTACCGAACTCCGTCGCTCTAACTGATGAAAAACACCACGATAACTGATAGCTTTAATTCGCACATGAAGCCAGTGCAATGTCGATAGACTACGGATTGCGACTGATGGAACACTAACTAATAATCCGTTCAACTTCTTCCGTGTATACTTGGTGGGTGTGAATCAAAGTCTGGATGCCCTTGTGTTAGCCGATGTTGACTTCACATCGGGTGTTGGTCGACGACGGGCGCATTAAATGAGGATGTATCGTCGTATGCGCTGTTTTCGATGAGATGTTTGCTTCAGTTATCTAGAAGAAATAAACATTGCCATTGAACAAACACTTCTCGTGTGTAATTATATCAGTCGACAACGTAATCCTAATTACTAGTTGAAAGCGTTACGGAATTGGCTTAATAAGCCGTGCGTCACGTATCGTTTCAATGACGCCATAAACGACATAGGTGTTGTGTTTGTAGCAACCATACTATGACACATTAATATTCACTGAACGCATATATGTGGGGACAAATAATAAAAGTAACACGGTGCAGACACATAATTATTTAGCCAATCTAAGGTTAAACCAGTCTAACAGGCACAATAATTAGCAATACGCCGTGTCACTTCGCCACTTCACATATAACATGGTTATGCCCTGTTGCAATTATTTCCCATAATTTGGTTTTCTTCAAATTTCAAATGACACAGTTTACTGGCTAATATCATCCTCGCATGCCAGGGGTCGCTGCGGTCGATTACATCAGTACCAGCTCTTCTGTACCCTTGCCATATCGCTTTCAAAAACTTGTTATACTTGAATTCACATAAACTGTGCACCCGTCTTCAAATTGGGTTAGATTTTAGCGCTGTTTTCATTGGTGAAGCATCACGCTTGACAACGTCAATAACTAATTCCACTCGACTAAATCAAACATGATTATCTTCTTTAATATAACAGGAAGTGGAAATGTCGTCTGAGTGGTTGTATGGACAATCTTCAAGTATGTTATTGGGAAGTGTTCATGCCCGGCGTTGGTAGTTTACTGCTCTTACCTGCAATGGTCTGTTTGATCCAGTCCATGTAATACATGACCCGGGTATATACCCCGGGGTCGTTGGGTTTCCCACAGCCCGGGCCCTTATTCCAGCTCGTGATGCCGTGCAATACCCATTTACGTCCATCTTTGCACATTAATGGCCCGCCAGAGTCGCCCTTAATGTAACAGAAGCAGTCTCATTACTGTGATGACCGAGAACGGTCTCCAACACCCTCGAACATTATGCTAGTACCATCCATCTGTACCCTCGGCAGATCCTAGTGCCAAATCCTTGTTTTAAGCTCAGCCGAGGAAATCGCTCAGGAGGAGTCGGCCTCCAGTCATGTGATATAATTTTGTGATTTTGGCCACGTGTTACGAGAAATGTTTGAGATGTAGAAGCAACATTTTGAATACACAATATCGTTCGGCTGCCCGTGCAATTTGGGCGACGTGTCGTTATACTGGAATTCCGAGAAAGTGTGTTCTCACGAGTGACGCAGTCACGGTTGGCGAATGCAATAACCTCCCGCTCTCTCTTCTCCTCTCACTTTCTCACTCTCCTCTAACTCTATCCTCTCATTCTCTTTCTCTCTTTATCTCTCTCATCTCACTATCTCCACTCTGTCTTACTTATATTTTATCTCCTCTCATTTCCTCTCACTCGCTCCTCGCGTTCTCCTATCTCTTTAACTCTCTCATCTCTGTTTTTGTCTCCTCTCTCTCACTCTCTCATTTCACTCTCCTTCTCTCTCTCCTCTCCCCCGCACACGCACGCGCACGCGCACGCCCACGCGCCCGCGCCCGCGCCCGCGCACGCGCACGCGCACGCGCACGCGCACGCGCACGCGCACGCGCACGCGCACGCGCACGCGCACGCGCACACGCACACGCACACGCACACGCACACGCACACGCACACGCACACGCACACGCACACGCACACGCACACGCACACGCACACGCACACGCACACGCACACGCACACGCACACGCACACGCACACGCACACGCACACGCACACGCACACGCACACGCACACGCACACGCACACGCACACGCACACGCACACGCACACGCACACGCACACGCACACGCACACGCACACGCACACGCACACGCACACGCACACGCACACGCACACGCACACGCACACGCACACGCACACGCACACGCACACGCACACGCACACGCACACGCACACGCACACGCACACGCACACGCACACGCACACGCACACGCACACGCACACGCACACACTATCGCAATGACAATGGAGGAAATGAGAAAGGAAGGAGAAAAAACATGTCTCTGCAGAAATCACGAGCTAGCTGGGATTACTACAGGGCTGCGGTGGGAGACGCTCGTAGATGGACGCGAGGGTTCAAAGGACTTGACGAAAAAGAAAGGTTGTACCGAGCGGTACAGAACGAGAACGGGTACTCACAACGCACGTGTCTTTGCCCCCTTCTACAGGGTAGCCTGCACACAGCATGAAGTCGGTGACGTTAGTGCCGTGGTACTTGGGCCGTCTACACTCCGACTGACTGACAATAGGGACCTGAACCTGACGGAGAATGTTCTCGTTTTCTGGAACGTGCCAATAACATCAAACACAATCATATACGTCAAATTAATTGATATTTAACTGTTACATAAACACCCCGTGTAAGCATACAATCAGGCTATCCGTTTGTCTTGTGCAATTCATGTAATGTGGTCTGTTGTTTACCTGTGGTCAATGAACGAACGAAATAATCGAAGTCATTTTGCGACTATGTGGTCAATATATATATATATATATATATATATATATATATATATATATATATATATATATATATATATATATATATATATATATATATATATATATATATATATTCAAGAGAAAATATGAACACAGGTGTTTGGCATCCGGTGTTTGATAGTTTGACCGAAAGTTTTCCTGTCCAAATATTAATTGTACTTTACAATTATTACGTAGGATTTATTTTCTACCTCTCTGAAATTATTGTATCATAGTAACCCAACAATTACACTATATATTTCGTGTCATTAGTTATCATCATAGTGACGCCTATGTGACAAAGTCAAAAGTCTCCCAGGTCTTAGCACATACATTCCTGGATCATACAAATTGCAATATGTGTACAAACTGTCTATTTTACTCTTACTCTCTATGTGTGTGTATGATGATTATATGACTACACTTCACTCCACTTCACTTTGCTAGATAATAGGTCACGTGACAGACATGTCCCCTGCGAGTAGTTGTTTGTGCGTAACAGCGTCATTCTACAAAGGCGTCATTAATAGGCGAAATAATGAGGTCACATTGACGAGTTAGGAGCATTCTCCCCATAATATATAACAGTTCTTAGGTGGTTTCCCCCAAACTTGGGCTAACGCAGGAGTTGTCCTCAAGAATTAGTGAGTCCACTACAGGTTTCACATTTACCCCCTGTGTGGGATCTTTTACTTCCCCTGGCATAGACACCAGATAGAAGGGACCACCGGCTTTTAGTGTCTCTTCCGAAAGACACAGGCAAATGTGGGGTGAACGAAATTGCCTAAGTTTCGAAACGGCGGTAGGTGGGATTGAACCACCGTCCCCTCGATTGACAGTCCGGCGCTCTACCGCGCGACCACCGCTCCCTACAAAAGTGAAGCCTCCTCGTCGGGGAATTGAACCCCGGTCTCCCGCGTGTCAGGCGGGGATACTCGCCACTATACTAGAATAATAAGAATCATAGTGGATAAGAATAAATTACTGGCAATAGTAACGGGATGAAAAGCACCCACTTTCTATCGTCGCCTACCTACCTGGACCCTTTCCCCAGCCGGTGGTGACACACATCGTGTCGTCGGCCACGTCTCTGGAAGGGAGGCAAACCGGCGACACTTCCGGTGTGTAGCGGAAGTCTTCTCCCAACTTCAGCAGTGCGATGTCGTTTTGTGGAGGATAGACAGACTCGTTGAGTTTTGGATGAAGAACTTCGCGAATAATTGGGAGCTTCTGCCACTTCGAGTCTGGTTTGTTGTAGTCGTACATCCCGCCGACTATCACCATAAAGGAAACGCCGAAACCGCCTGTACTGAAACGGAAAGATGGAGATATTGGATGTCATGTTGGTGCTGGATGTTTGTTGTGTCATCAACTGGAACAACATTAATTTAATCAGAGCTCCAAATTTGTCAAATTACCTACACATCCTGTGGGCCGCTATAGGGCATTGCATATATTGGATTGCTGTACTTAGAAATGTACTGTATCTACAAACACCTATATACTGAGTCGATGTACTTACAGGCAGTGAGCAGTATTTACAAACAGTCGGTCGCTGCACTTACACACAATTGGTTGATGTACTTACAAGTAGTCGTTCTTTTTATTTACAAAACAGTCGGTTGCTGTACTTACAAATAGTGAGTCACTGTACTCACAAACAGTGGGTCGTATTTAAAAACAATGGGTCCCTGTATTTACAAACAGTGTATCGTTGTATTTACAAACACTATATAGCTGTATTACAGGCAATGGGTCGTTGTATTTACAGGCAGGGGGTCGCTGTTCTTATAAACAGTGTGTCGCTGTACTTACAGGCAGAGGGTCGCTGTACTTACAACCAGTCGGTCGTTGTATTTACAAAGAGTGGGTCGCTGTACTTACTAATAGTGGATTGCTGTACTTACAGTCGTTGGGTGGCTGTATTTACAAACAATGTATCGTTATATTCACAGGCAGTGGGTCGCTGTACTTACAAACAGTGGGTCGCTGTATTTACTAATAGTGGATTGCTGTACTTACAGGCATTGGATCGCTATACTTACAGGCATTGGATCGCTGTACTTACAGGCAGTGGGTCGCTGTACGTACAGGCAATGGATCGCTGTACTTACATGCAGTGGGCTGCCGTAATCACCCAGCGGCGGTCGATTATGGTGGCGCCGCAGGTGTGTATTTCGAACTCGTCGAAGTAGATGCTGGCCACCCAGGGCCAGGAGTAGGGCACGGCCACCCAGGGCCAGGAGTAGGGCACGGCCTCCACGCCGCCGACGATACCGACGAGTGGAGCCGCCTCGAGGGTTGGAGGCGGCAGCAGACCCCCCGGCGGCAGGGGCAGGTTGCTTCCGTCGCCGCCTTCCCCACTCATCCTAGGCACGTTAGGCTGAATGCGGGGAATGCCGCACGGGCCTGGATTCAGAAGGGAAACGCCAAGGGTATTTTTTTAGTTTTTTTTTTATAGATTTTGTTTATCAATATGCGTATTTTTATGATAATTTATTTCGATATTTGATGCCATGTTTTTATGATTTTTTACTTTTAGTTTCTTTCTATGATTTGTTGTAACAGCGCCTTCGAACAAGGTAAGTTGGATTGATGGCGCTATATAAGGGCTTTTTATTATTTATGTATTATAATATTTTGGTTTTGGTGACTTATTAAGATCTTGGCCTGTTGCGTTAGTTCGTCTGTATAAATAAATAAACTAAACTTATATAGCGCCAAATCTAGCTTAAAAACTAGGGCGCTTTACATGTACATGATAAGTTGTCGTCGTCGTTGTCGTCGTCATTTACATCATCATCATCGTCGTCGTATTCACCATCACCGTCGTCATCATAACCACCACATAACCATCATCATCATCACGATCATAATTATCATCATCGTCATCATAATCACCACCATCATCGCCATGTCATCTTCATATTGGTAATACGTCGTAAACATTATCGTCGTAATCGTCATAGTCGTCGTAATAGTCGTACTCGTCATCATCACCATCATCATCATTACAATCAACAATATCATTATCATCGCCGTTTCATCGTCAACATCAGTAATGGAATGGAAAAATTGATTCTTTGTGACACGAGAGGGATTGTGACATGTCCCAAATTATAATACAACTAGATTCTTTGAGAACATAACACTCTTTGTAATGTACTTTATTATGTTTATAATATAACTGTTTCATAAACCATATGCTTTTATTTCATTAGAATATTATTTTGTTTATCATTAATGACTGTGATAATCGAAAAAGAAACCCTTTCATGTCCCAAACAGGTCCGCGTACGCTAAGTTTCTAAGTCGGGTTCGATCCGCCTATGATATCCGTATCACAATGGTTATTAATGATTAATAAAAACAAAATTCTAACGATATGTTGTAGGCATAGAATTACATAACATCATTGATTATCACGATTACGATTATTATACATACGTACGTTGTTCGGGATAAACAAATGTGTAACTGAGGAGGAAACCGCTCCCAGTTTTGTTCCCAGGGAACGTGCGGAAGGTCACGTAGGCTCCGTCCGAGTCCGTGTAGATGGCAGCGTCGTCGTCCGCGACGGAGTTGGTTCTCTCCGGCCCACAGACGGTCGTCAGGTGAAGGCCGGCATAACCAGACTCGTAGTTGAACAACTCCAGCGCGTCCTTGCACGGAATGTCGGCGAACCTCACGACCATTCGCACCACCTGGCGAATATCGGACAGTTTCCGGTGTACGGTCAGAGTTACCGGAAGCTAGCTGTGGCAATATAGGATTGCCATGGAGGAACCATTTTGCAAATTAATTAGCAACCTCATAGACATGTAGTTTGAATGTTTATTGTAGTTGAGTAAAACAAATTGGTTTCTTCCGTGTGAGGGCGCCATCAACTGACAAGATGGCGTGGACTGGAGTAATTCAACTTTATGATTCTACAGCTCTGGCGCGGGTTTCACTCTATGTATTGGGGTCAGACCACGGTTGATCTTCTGTTATGTTGCAAGTAATGTAGCACAGAAAAACTGTTGATATATTAAAACCTGGTTAGTGCGAAATGAGTACAACAGATAAGGCATGCTATTTGGTTGCGGACCAGCATGTATTGACAGTGCAATTACGCATGATAGTTGGCGTAGTGATTATTTTGCCATTTTAATTTACATAACAGAATATAGATGGTGTGTTGCGTTTTAAAACAGATTCGAATATTCAACTGTGTAACATTTTGATCAGCAAATCAATGGCACGAAAAGAGCAGCAGTGTAGAAATGTCAGAATTTGTTAATGAAACCGTTTCTTTGCAATCTGACAAAACTTTAACATAGTCTTTGATGGGAAAGTTATCAAAGACCTGCACCTTATTGCAAAACGTAGACTTTAAACAAAGCACATTTCTTATAACATAACTAAACTAATTATTCGAATCACATCGAAGTTTATGAGAACGTACGCCGTCTAACTAAGGATTTTTAAAAGGCTGTCGAACACATCCGTATAGTTGTATATTTGTCTGACATTCTGGATTTTCATTAGGAAGCAGGTTTAGGATAATACTTTGTTTTAATAGAACAGTAAAGTAATACATTGATTAACGGAAACAGTTGCATCAGCAGTCATGGTGGATACCTTTAACTCTAGGCAGGGTAGACGATTTATGTTTTCAGTTATGATTTAACACACGTCTCAGTCCCATATATTGGCGTAATGGCCCTGTAGTATTTGCCAATTAACAGATATACATTACCATACACGGCGTGTGCATTCATGTACGTAGACTATACCAATGACGAATGATGGATTAAACAGTGTTATGTGAAAGCAAAGTGAGAATATAATATTATCTTATCTGGAAGTGTTATAATTATCTCATAGTTTCTATCGCAGGTATTCTGATTAACTCAGCTGACATGGAGGTGTTCTTATTATGCCTTCTGTCTTGAGACTGTCTATCACATCACTGTGTCTGGAGGTGTTCTCATGGCGCCTATCTCACCTTGTCACGCGGGGCTCTTATTATCCAAACGCAATCGGCGTTGCTGGGAAACGTTGCTCTCCTGTTGAAACCAGGGGAAGCGATTTCTCCCGAAGTAGCACCAAGAACGAACAGGGACCTGCATGCTGAACAGACACGTAGAAGTCATTACTGTCGCACATATGTTACTTGTTTGTAGACAGTGTTAATCTACGCTGTTTTGTAAATCAAAATGAAACCATTAGTAATGAGTGGCCTGGAACTACACGGAATGTCAGGTGTCTTATTCGTATGACCCCAATTTTGTTAATATAAACATTTGGAGTATAAACATGTATTTGAACACATGACATTCAATGCGTTCATCTCTCCCTTCTATACCACTGGTGAGACTGGGTTACATTACGAACTTCGATTTATGATCGCTATTCCTAATTTTCTTGCATGGGCTGTTATTTCTACCGTATGTATGTATGTATGTATGTATGTATGTATGTATGTATGTATGTATGTATGTATGTATGTATGTATGTATATATGTATGTATGTATGTATGTATGTATGTATGTATGTATGTATGTATGTATGTATGCATGCATGCATGCATGCATGCATGCATGCATGCATGCATGCATGTATGTATGTATGTATGTATGCATGTATGTTTGTATGTATGTGTGTGTACGTATATATGTATGTATGTACACATAACATACACGTACATGTATGCATGTATATATGTATGTATATGTATAAATATTTGTATATATATATATATATATATATATATATATATATTATATATATACAAAATATAATGATTCCAAACCTTGCCTTGCCGCCTGTTCCAATGACGGTGTCGCCCGTGGCGGTTGCTGAAACGGAAGAGTCTGAACAGGAACCGCTATAATTACAACACGGGGAATTCTGAACGCCTGGTTGTACCAAAGCTGATGGAAGAGAGCTGGGGCACTGTGATTTAAAATGGGGAAGCCATTTTGCAAATCAATCAGCGGCCTCATACGGATGAAACCAGTAACTACGGGATGAACAATTCTACAAATGTCACAATAGTCATGTTTTGTAATACTTTTTTGTAAGCATCGTTTTAAGAAACGGGTAATTATAGCATAGGACAGAGTTGTTAGCAGTATTATATTCATGCAGCTTGAACAGCATGTATGTAAAATAAATTGTTTCGTTGTGAAGGCGCTGTTAATTTACAGTTGGTTCCGTGTAGTGGCGCTATCAAGTTACAAAATGGCTTGGACAGGAGTGATTCAACTTGATGATTCATTGGCTGTGTTTGTCTTTTGGTGTGAAACGGTTGGAGCACAAATACAAGACGACGGCGCATCAGGTGGGGGAGGGGTACCATGGCCTAGTATAAATGAGGACATCGGGCGTCATTAAACACAAAACATGCACCGATGAATGCTGATTTAGACAGTATAGCAAGCAGCAAGCTGTACACCGAAAATGTACTTAGAAGTTAAATGGATTTATGCAATTACATTGCATAATAAGTTTTGCATGAGGCAGCCAAGGTAACCATTAATTCTTGAGTTAGCTGTACTTTGACCCGGTCAAGGTACAGTCTGCAGAAGCCGTAATGGGTCCGTGGATATATACCATCTTTTTGTTTTTCGTTTTCAAATTTGCGAACGAAAAACGAATTCCTTTTTCGTTTTTCGTTTTCAAAAGTGAAGTAAGAAAAACGAAAAACTAATTAGTTTTTCGTTTGCAAATTAGAAAACGAAAAAGAAAAGACGGTATATACCCGGACCGTACTGGCCTTGCAGCGCTTAGCGTAGTAATACAATTTCAACGTAGTCCAGTCTATCAGAGTGTGTGAAGCCACTGCGAGTCCACCAGTGGTATACTTTTGCTACGAGGTTTCTGTGACGCGTTTCCCTGCTGTTTAATGGTACACGAGGTTTTGTCATAAAGGCTTATTCATCCTACAGTAGCAAGTGTACGCTCGGTTTATATGGCGGTAATTAAAGTCGGTGTAACTTTAAGTTAGACTGGCGGAATTACCCTACCTCTCTCTAGGGTGTGGTAGTAGGTAATAGTAGTAGTAGTAATAGTCTAAATATAGGGGATTTCTCATAAACAGAAAATGAAAAGACCACATAGTGAGGGTAAACACCATCAGCCCCAGAGTGGCAGAGCTTGTTCTGAGCATAACAAAGATAGTGCAAGTACATGCACCAACATCATCATATTCAGAAGAAGACATTAATAGCTTCTACAACGACGTAGATGAGACTTTAATGGAAACCAAACCATACACGTTAGTGATGGGAGACTTCAATACGCAAATAGGGAAAAGAACAAACCCCTTGGAAACGGCAACGGGCAAATTTGGGCTCGAATTGAGAAACGAAAGAGGCGACACCTTGGTAGAATGAGTAACATCAAGAAAGAACAAAACCATGGACTTTGTTGTTATCCATTTTTAATTGATCGGGCGCTATATAAGTATTTTATTATTATTATTATTATTACACCGAGTGTAGGTTTTCTTGTTGTAGCCGTTGCTCGTAGGTGAACTTCGCAGACATTCCTCGTTATAATTTGAATGTCTTTATATGTCTTTCGTATAATCAACGATAATAAAAGGGTCGGTGTGGCCATTTATACTAAGAAGAACCCACTATGTCGCCTATTTAAAAGTGTCAATATGCAAAATTGCATCTTAAAGAGTTAATTTCTGCTCATAAAATTTGCTCTGTCGAAGTTTCAGAGCGTTGTTACATCAGGAGTGCAAACATGCACTCGCGTGATAGAATGCAAAGTTGTACACCTGCTAAAGGGTGCAGTATCACGCCTTTACGATTCAAATATTTTAACACCATCTAGACTGTAAATACGATTTCAGTTCAACCCTATGCGACAGTTACCATATCTAGGAGACACATAATACATGGTGGAGTAAATTGACCCGCAGCCCGTTTTATTTTTTTAAACGTAAAAATAAAAACAATCCTTACGCTCATCACAGTTATATATTAACTTAATGCAGTGGTAACTTATATGAAGTCACAGTTCGTAAGTAGACCACGTCAGTAGACCACAGTTGCTTTTATTTCCAACAGAAACGACTACAATAAGGTGATTTACACGCTGCTTATTCCTGGATAGTGACAATGAAATGTGACCTATCTTGGACTAATACACAACACTATTGTGGTACGTCAGGACCCACTCATGGTAGCATGATAGTTGCAGATTAGCCTGCTTTGTTATCTGTATAAGGGCTGCAAACATTGCACACTGTTGTTACTGTGAATAAAGACCTATGATGCAATGTCGAATCGTCGTCATACTAGGCCGTCGCAGTAGCAGTCATTCCGATGGCTATGTAATACAAAGCAACACAAGGAAGCCGACAACAAGCAGCAAGTATATCACACTTACTTATAGTTGTGTTGTCGTCGCCCAGACGCAAAACACCGTTTACAACACTGTCATCAATAACCCGTTACAAATCGCAAGTAGTTGATGATATACTAAGATGTCAGTTGGTATATAGGATTGCAGTTGCACCTTAGCTGAAGGTTGCATAGTTGTACCTTAAGAGTGCGTATATTCTGAGCTACAACGCAAGGTGCATCGAGGTTGAAGACTTGAACATGAGCGTGTGTGCCAGCATGCATGATGAGTACGTATATGTGCGTGTGTGAATGTTTTGTCTATGTATACAAATGTATATGCTAGTGTGTGTGTGTGTGTGTGTGTGTGTGTGTGTGTGTGTGTGTGTGTGTGTGCGTGCGTGTGTGTGTGTTTGTGTGTGTGCGTGTATGTGTGTGCGTGTGCATGGATGTGCGTGCGTTTGTGTACACGTGTGTGCAAGTGGGTGCGTGTATGAGGTGTCTCGTGCAAGGCACGTTATTCCGAAGGATTAACACAACAGTGCGTTGCTCCTGGTGTCATATTTCAAACAGAATATCTTAAACGCGTGTAGTTTGTCGTCTCTACATGGTGTGTCTCCCAAGTTATGTGTGCCACATAAATAAACAGCGCTGCGAGACGACAGTCTGGACACTACGAACAGTTATGGCCCATATAACTTCAGTCGTTTTAGAAACCACGTCTCCTTCAGTCGATGAAATTGTTGAACTACGTCACATATGAACTAGATCAACGGCGGAATTAACATTGCAGACATATCTATTTTCAACACAACGGTCTGTTGTAAGTACAATTTCCGTGCGTGAGAAATATATAACTTAGTGCGATCAATACGACGCAATGTAATAACATTCTCTTACCGACGATTTCTCAATTCCGGCAGCCACGAGTTTATCTCTGAGAGTCTGCTTTTCGCTGACATAAATACACTTATGGTCGTCATGCTAACGCGACACAGGCTCACTATTAAAGACGGTTATAATTCAAATGTCAGATAAATATTTGATTCCATGCATTACAATTGTATCTTAGTAGGACGAATCAGACGTAAACGTAGCTTTAAGTCAGTGTTACCGTAGAGAATCAATATTGATTTAAGTCTAAAAAGGGCTTTCATAAGAACGCAGATCTTTAACTGAAAACAGAGTCGTTATTAGAAGAGTCCTGGCCAGTTTGTGGTCAAAATAACACACTTCATTGGAAGGTTTCACGTCTGATATGCAAACCACATCAGAAAAAAAAAATTGAACACGTATACGAGTACATACACGCACGCACGCACGCACGCACGCACGCACGCACGCACGCACGCACGCACTCACTAACTCACTCACTCCCTCACTCACACACACACAGTCACACACATACACACACACACACACACACACACACACACACACACACACACACACACACTCACTCTCACTCACTCACTCACTCACTCTCACACACACACACACACACACACACACACACACACACACACACACACACACACACACACACACACACACACACACACACTCACACACACGCGCGCGCACACATTCGCGCATTGGTGGACATTGGTGGATATGTGTACGAGCAGCCTTCGCGCATAAATTGTAGCATACTTCCCAGAGAAGCCGAGATGGTGTCTGAGTGAACATGTCTGCAATCTTATTTCTACAACTGTGACATAAATTAGGGTAAACCCTTAAAACAGTCGAAATATATTTCAACATCGATCCACCATATTTGCCTTCGATTTGCAGCGAGTTCCGTATTCCTAGATCGATAAGTTTAATGAGCGGGGTTGATCCTGTCATTACTCCGTGTTAACAAACAACTGTAACACTTGGTCTCGTTTACTTATATTTTGCCTAGGTATTATGTCATGATTTATTACAATTGTCATGCATTACAAGTTAACTGCTTGAAGGTTGGACAGTCTGTTAGGTGTGTTTGAAGGTTTCATAGACACATCCTGAAATTTAGATTTTGGTCGGAAACAAAAAGGGTTTCGCATCGTTATTCTGGCAGGATACACAAATACTCCACATTGCATTGCTTACCCGTAGACGAGTTCACAGCTGAGCAGCCACAGAGCGAATAGGCATGGCGAACCGACGAAATACATCACCAGTGGTCGACTTTACTGTTGGCTTGGTTCGCCGATGTTGTCTCTCTCTCTCTTGTTAGCGCAACGATATAATCAGCGCAACGATACAGTCGGTGCAACGATACAGTTAGCGCAACCGTCGACTGATGCTGTAATAGCTTCCTCTTTGTCAATTGCAAAGCTTTAAACTACTGCAGCTACATTGCACGTTGACGCAGTCACATATTCGTGTCAAGTGCTCGTCAATTAAAGAAGGAATATTGCGTATGTTATAGTAACTCCTCCTCCCCCCCCCCGCCCCCCCCCCCCCCCACGGCGACGTGTTAATAAAGCCACGTACTGCAAAGATCGGAAAGGCGGGGTGGCATGAACCGTTGCTGCTCTACTATATTTAGTCTATCGCCTGTGTCGAGATGGGCTTCACACAACTTTCCGAAACCGTGAAAATGTTAAAGGTGACACTCTTTCATTTCCGAATGGAACGTTACCGTGATCTTGTCGTCTACTTTGGGTAGTATTATATTCGTTTTAGTCGTCGTCGTCGTCGTCGTCGTCGTCGTCGTCGTCGTCGTCGTCGTCGTCGTCGTCGTCGTCGTCGTCGTCGTCGTCGTCGTCGTCGTCGTCGTCGTCGTCGTCGTCGTCGTCGTCGCCGTCGCCGTCGTCGTCGTCGTCGTCGCCGCCGCGGTCGTCGTCGTCGTCGTCGTCGTCGTCGTCGTCGTCGTCGTCGTCGTCGTCGTCGTCGTCGTCGTCATCGTCATCGTCTTCGTCGGCGAGTTCCTTTGGTCGAATAGCACTTGAGAACATCGCCATATGGGAAATGATCAACCCTCTAGTATATTTTCCTATGGATGGGAAAACCTTCAATTACGATGCTTTTTGTCACCAACACGTCAAGTCTCGCTTCTGCTGCTAGGCGTGGATGATCTCGACCATGCGGCTGCGACGTCTAATTCGAATCTGTTAAATGCTGTCTTACACATTACCAGCTGCTCGCCAAAGAGAAATGATCACAGCTGGACATGCAACTGTTGTCTTACTACACACGAGTAATACAGCAACAAGATATCCATACGCTAACCACAATGTGTATTTGTACGCTATAATAATAAATTTTGCACGACCCCTCCTGGGTATCTCAATACTCCTTCTATTTGAGTCACTCAGTACATAAGTCACTCGCCAGGAGTCCCCAGGAGTGGTCGCAACTAATATATTTCGTGTTTGGGTATGTAGACAACAATACCACAAATAGCTGGGTGTAGCACTAGCGAGTTGTTGATGGTAGTTTTGTTTACAAGTTTGAAAGTTGTTTGAAAGTCCTCTTGGTCACCCACGACAATGATTGATAGATTGATGCAAAAGCAAATAAAAGAATAACCATACATATAATATTACCGAGGATAAACTTATTAAAGCACACACTTATTTCCAATGAGGTCCTAATTAAAATATTAATAATTTAAGAACAGAAATACATAAATAAATAATAAATAAATACATAAACATATCATTTTAACATTTGTTCTTAAATATTCTGGTCCCTGTATATTTATAATATTGAGCATGTGGCCCAGTTTTAATTGTTCTACTCTATAATCTACATGGAGTAAACCAACGGTCTTAAATTAATTAGTTCCGACAAGAACCTCGGTGGAGCATTTAACCAAAAACGAACTATCTTGTTCTGGCTACATTCTGCATTTCATTTTTTCGACAATCCACTATATCAAGCCAAACATGTGTAATCAAAATTACATTGAATCATGGATGAAATTAGCATTTTTTTAATATATTGAACTTTCTGGCGTTCCTATACAACAACCTTAGGTAGTTTGTTTGACGGTTTAGAAAGGACACCAGAGGCTATAGCATCACCAGAAAGAGACTGACCTAAAGGTACGTCTACTTAGGTGACGGTTGACTTTGATTCAATGACATTTCCATTACATACAATATTAATATTGTTACAGTTGCATAAATTTCTCTTCGTTCCAAGCACAATAGATTGTGTTTTACCTAAATAGAACGACAACGTGTTGTTAATTAACAAGTCGTTCACATATTTCAGTTCAGAACTTAATGTTGCCTCGATTTCTACAATATTCTTTCCTGAGGCAAGCAAGACTGAATCGTCCGCGTATAACAATAGCTTGCATTTAACTGAAGCAGACATGTCATTTATGTATACAAGAAATAATAAAGGCCCAACAATAGAATCTTGTGGCACGCCGCAAGTGATAACTTTAGCCATAGACATTGTACCATCGACATCAGAAACTCGTAATCTACCTGTCAAATACGATCTAAGCCAACATATAGAGAGTTCATCAACACGTACACCACTAAGTTTCTTCAACAGAATGGCATGATCCACAGTATCAAAAACATTTTGTAAATCCAACAATACCATACCTATGTAATTGCCATTATCACACTCTGGTTTATTGTAATCGGTCAGGTGGATCAAAGATATATCGGAGGAATACGACGACCGGACACCAGACTGAAGTTCATATAGTAGTTTTGTTCTGTTAAAACGTTGTTTAGTTGATTGAACACATTTGTTTCGAACACTTTAGATATTATTCTTAGCACTGAAATTGGTCTGTAATTCTCAACATTAGTCTTACTCTTCTTTGGGAAGAGTAAGACTAATGTACTTCAGTTGGGATATTTCCAGTAATTATAGATAAGTTTACAATGTGAGTAAGAGGGTTTGCTATGACAGAAGAACCCTCTTTACTCAATCTTGCAGGGAGTTCATCTAAGCCTGTAGCCTAGCTAGCGCTAACATTATTTAATATACCGGAAATGTATTCCACAGTTACACTAACTAGACCAAATATATTATCTGAAACATTTTGTTTAGGATAAAAAATCTACAACGTGAACATCC
>OZ024859.1:25323222-25333222 GCA_964017155.1 Oasisia sp. SBJ-2009
TCTCTCCTTTGTACTCTTTCTAGTATAGATCATCTTCTAAATGCTGTCTATCTGTTATGAGTACAGTAGTCGTAGATGTTGAGCGAGAACACCGTAGTCTGCGTGCGCGTAAAGGGTTCATCACAAAAACGTTAATACGTCAGTATTTGTCATGTTGGCCGTATTATTACGAGTGATTGGCATACATCTTCGAAGTAGGCAGCATGACAAATGTATGCCATAAAAAAGAAAGCCAGATTCAATCATGCAAATGCGTCAATTAATTAATTAATTAATTTACCACGAGAGCCACCGTTAATAATATAAATTATTATGTTATAACAATACTCAAAAAAATAACATGTATACAACGTAAAACATGAACATGTGCTCGCATTCAGTTAATACATATGTCGCATTCTAATGGTGCATAAATATTTACGATATGTTCGACAATTATGTGTGAATAACCTGGATAAAGCATGTGGCTGAAGTATATAAGTTATAATTATCATACGACCGGTGGCCGTGTTCGATTTCATTGGCTGATGTTAGATTCAGAATTGTACAAAAGATCAGCCTAGTACTGCCACAATCAGCAGCAGTGATTACTGCCTTGTGTGGACGAAGTCCTGTGCAAACGATAACATCCCTGAACGTGTATGACCCTAGCCTCGGTTACCCAGGCTCCGTGAGGTAGCAGCACTAGTCTTTAAGCCCCTCACACCCGCCTGGGGAAAGAGTGGGTTTGCATTTTCGACTCGCCAGGGCGGCCTTACTCCAGATTAGGATAGAGACGCTGATTGGCTCTCAAGCCAACTATGAAATACAAATTCAAATAACGATATACTTTTACAAGATAATGATATCATATGAAAAGTATTCAACATTGAACTTATGTTAACACAAAAGTAAGTAAAATTCAAATTTACAGTTGTTTATAAAATAAGCATTACGGCAGGATTAACCAGTATCCGTGAGGTGGCAGGATTGTCTAGCCCCACATGGATAGCATACCAATTAAATAAGGACACCTTTTTTATCCCATAATGCTGTATTATAAAAACTATTCAAAATTAAACTTATGTTAACACAAAATAAATAGAAATACACATTTTGCAGTTGTTTATAAAAATAGAAATTACGGCAGTATCCATGATGTGACAGCATTGAATGGATCACACGGATAAACAAACAACAGCTGACTAAGTAACCAGACTGTCTTCTCGGCGTAGTTCCGCAGCCTACCGACAGTCGGTTAAGCGAGACTAGTATGACCCTTCCTACCATTTATCACGTCTCCCTGCGAAGATCTGTACTTCCGGACATGCGCATGAAAGGTCATTGCATCACTATGTTTCAGTATCAACACATTTCGCTATAATGCAACACCTTCTTAGTTGGCTATTTTTACTTTCTATTTTTAGTCAACTAATATATAATGCTTTGACAGAACAAAGGTAATTCACACGTTACCTCTTCCGGGATGGTCACAATGAAGTGTTTCCTGTTTATGAGCTCTTGCGCATCTTTATAATAAATAACTTTTTTTTAATAGCGAGTTACTGATGATATCAGACCACTGGAGTCTCGTTCCAAAATTTAATATTAATGGTTCGGAACAGGCTGCTGGCGGCTGTGAGGAACCGTAGTGTAAACTTGCATGCAGTGGGCAGCGGTGAAGACCCAGTGTGCAAACCTACTCGCAGTGTGCGGCTGTGACGAACCACAGGACACACTTACAGACAGTAGGCACCTGTGAAGTCCCATAGTGTAAATGTACATGCAAGTCACAATTTACTCTGAGGACCCACCATGTAAACATACAGACAGTGGGTAGCTGTACAGCCCCAATGTAGATCTATACGCTATGGGCGTCTATGATAACCAGACTGTAAAACTACATGCAGTGGGCAGCTGTGAGGATCCTGTGTGTAATCTTACATGCAGTGGGCGGCTGTGAGGATCCAGTGTGTTAACTTACATGCAGTGGGCGGCTGTGAGGATCTAGTGTGTTAACTTACATACAATGGGCGACTGTGAGGATCTAGTGTGTTAACATACACGCAGTGGGCGGCTGTGAGGATCTAGTGTGTTAGCTTACATGCAGTGGGCGGCTGTGAGGACACTGGACATATAGTGTAAACTTACAGACAGTGGGCGGCTGTGAGGACACGTGATTTCAACTTACAGACAGTGGGCGGCTGTGAGGACACATAATGTAAAGTTACAGACAGTGGGTGGCTGTGAGGACACGTAATGTAAACTTACAGACAGTGGGCGGCTGTGAGGACACGTAATGTAAACTTACAGACAGTGGGCGGCTGTGAGGACACGTAATGTAAACTTACAGACAGTGGGCGGCTGTGAGGACACGTAATGTAAACTTACAGACAGTGGGCGGCTGTGAGGACACTGGACACATAATGTAAACTTACAGACAGTGGGCGGCTGTGAGGACACGTAATGTAAACTTACAGACAGTGGGCGACTGTGAGGACACATCGTGTAAACTTACAGACAGTGGGCGGCTGTGAGGACACGTAATGTAAACTTACAGACAGTGGGTGGCTGTAAGGACACATAATGTAAACTTACAGACAGTGGGCGGCTGTGAGGACACATAATGTAAACTTACAGACAGTGGGCGGCTGTGAGGACACGTGATGTAAACTTACAGACAGTGGGCGGCTGTGAGGACACGTGATGTAAACTTACAGACAGTGGGCGGCTGTGAGGACACGTAATGTAAACTTACAGACAGTGGGCGGCTGTGAGGACACGTAATGTAAACTTACAGACAGTGGGCGGCTGTGAGGACACATAATGTAAACTTACAGACAGTGGGCGGCTGTGAGGACCCAGCGGCGGTTGATGATCACTCCTCCGCAGAACCAGAGGTCGAAAAACTTGGCGCTGATGGCGACATGCCAGGGCCAAGAGAACGGCACGACGTCCACGCCGCCGAGGATCCGCGGGCTGAGGTCGACCGGCGGCAGCGGGGGCAGACCACCGGGGGACAGAGGCAGAGGCGGGCGCAGATTCATCCCGGGGCCCTCTCCGGTGCTCAGGCCGGGCACGAACGGCTCGATGCGGGGGATTCCGCACGGGCCTGATCAGTCGGGGCAGAGTGAATGGGGAGGTTGGGCGAGTCCGATATGTGACGTGATCAGGAATATTGATTATAATTTATGTCGTCGTTGGATAATTTCAAATGTTGGGACAAATGTGTAAATACTTGTTAACACAATATTTCAAACACATGTACTTGTAGCATTTTTTCAAGTGAATGTTATAATTACACAGATTAAGGTATGGACCAGAGCAACCGACTACACTGATAAGTTTTTTTATGTTTACAACGTGCGAGTATTACTGACTCTCACAAGCGCTTGCACACACGCACAAGCACGCACACACACGGACATATGCACAATAATTCACTCACTCACTCACTCACTCACTCACTCACTCACTCACTCACTCACTCACTCACTCACTCACTCACTCACTCATTCACTCACTCACTCACTCACTCACTCACTCACTCACTCACTCACTCACTTGCTCGTTCACTCCTCCATCACTCTCTCTCTCTCTCTCGCTCTCTCTCTCTTTGTCTCCTCACTCTCCCCACTTTCTCTCACGCACGCACGCACGCACGCACGCACACACACCCAGACGCATACACACACACACACACACACACACACACACACACACACACACACACACACACACACACACACACAAGTCAAAATACCAAGCTATACATACGTTCGTCCTGGTCGACAATGCGGTAACTGAGCAAGAACCCTCTGGCGGTCTGTTCTCTCGGGAACGTGCGGAACGTCACGTAGGCGCTCTCGGTGTCTGTGTAGTATGCAGCGTTGTCGTCGGCCACGTCATTTGTCCTGTTTGACCCACACACTGTCGTCAGATGGAAGCCACATAACCCGTCTTCATAGTTGAACAGCTCCACCGCGTCCGGGCAGTGGATTTCGGCGAACTCAACGACTATGCGCACGATCTTGTGCGCAACACCGGAAACAAACCATTCGTTCAAGTTGACTTCATCCCGTTGTTACCTCAGCGGTTCTTAATAGGGTTCTTTAGAGCTACAGCCAAAATTCTTGTCCGGGATTTGTTTGGTCACCCATATATTCAGAGAGTTAATTTATGGAGACACACTAAGCGCCATTGTTACTGTACAAGATACTTTGAAATAGTTACCATGGTAAAGCAGCTTCGAATTTCGCCCGGTATATAATGCAATTTTGCGGCGGCAAGCAAGGTGTGAATTGCTGCGACCATTTGGAGCGCGGCGACGCCGTGGCTGAGCATCACAGCAGCACAATAATAACAACTATAGGCTGTGGAAGTGCTTTAAAATTGCAGTACTAAAAATGACTAGTTCAATTATGTTATAAAAACAATTTCTAGCAACTGCTCCTATTAACTTGCACGCTACTGTATTTATATTGAACTACACATACTCCCATTATATTAGAATGTCAAATTAAAGCATTTAACTTAAGTTAAATGCTTTAATTTGAAATTCTAATATAATGGGAGTATATATTTCAATATAAATGCAGTAGCGTGCAAGTTAATAGGAACAGTTGTTTTATAACATAATTGAGCTAATCATTTTAGTATTGCAATTATATAGCATTTCCACATGATTCATTGCCTTTGACAGCAAGAGAATGCTGGACAACTTGAGAGAGTAAAGTGAAAAAAAATGACCAGCGTTCAAGTCTTACAAATAAATTGCAGCATTTAAACTAACTGCCGTTCAATTATCCTATAAATACACAGTTTATAATATATTAATAGCGCTTCGCACTGCCATGGTGCACTTAACATATTTTATAATAATGATCCTTAAATTGTTTTGGTTGCGAGCTAAATTTCAGTCGAAAGACTAACATTGCAATCCATGTCTTCAGTCGGTGTGTGTGAGAGTCCGTGTGTGCGTGAGTGCGCGGGGTCGGTAATTTACGTTTGAGTGTAGGCGTGATTACAAACATATCGGGTGTGTGCACGCGCCTGTAGTTGTATTATATGTGTTATAAATACGCTAGTTTGTTATTTATAATAAAAAACAGTAGATAATATGTCATAATGCAACCTTCTAAAAGAAAATAATTGTTTTTCAAGCGAAGTAAAATTGGCTCAATTGTTTTAGACGCCTGTAAGTAACTGCAATGATAATAATTCATACGCACAACCTTTGGATAAAGTGGTATTACAATTTTTGCACTAGCACGACAACTACCAAAGAAGATAAAGTTACATTCGCTTGGCAACTAATTTCCGTCAAACTTACACGTTACTGATGCATCATTTTATGTTTCAAAATATACGTACATTTCCAAACGAAATTGCTTACCAAGCCTGGACGCAGCAACTATATTTAGAAGACATTTCAACCGGAAGTGCCTGGCATATTCCATCCGTACAACGAGGGCGTTTTCTCTTTCCGCCTGTCTATACATTCTCACCTTGCCTGGAGGCCCCCGAATGATCCAGACACAGTTCGAGTTGGCTAGGTAGTCCCGACCCTTCGTGTAGCCGGGGGAAGCGATCTGACCAGAGCTCGCTCCCAGCACAAACTGCTTCCTGCAGGCTGGACAGAAACATAATTTTGGTGACATCTTGCTTGCGTTTAATATAATCTGATTTTATGTTATGTTATTTTATGTTATTTTATTTTATTTCATTTCATTTCAATTTTTTTTACTTTACTTTACTTTAATTTTTTTTTTGGCACGGCACGGCACGGCACGGCACGGCTCCGCACGGCACCGCACGGCACGGCACCGCACGGCACGGCATCATCGACTCGCCCTGGACTTTCTACTGACACAATGATTATGCTACAATCAAGGCAACATGTCCCATGTCAGTGCACACGAGTACACCTGGTGAGGCAATCTAAATGTTAAAAGTTAATATGTGAATGGCTTCGACAAAATGATTACACACAAATGCCTTCATATCAACAGTGCCCGTTTTTGTACAACGTGTGAGTGTCTGCCACGCCTGAACTATCCCATAAATATGCACTGCATAATAGATAGTACAATGTATTTTTTGGAAAGCACAGAGTCAGTGCAGTGTACACACAAAGTAGTGTGCTTTCAATCGGGAAAAGCCGACATCGATTAAAATTGCTGTATGATTAACACAGTGTTTGATATATATATATATATGTACGACCATTCTTCGCGCATTACTTGAGTTAAGAATAAGGATGAACACAATTACTCTGCTACAGGGATTCCATGCATCGTAGGAATGGTGACTCTTCAGCGCTCAATAAATATTTATTTGAATCTGGTATAGTCACCATGACCAACAACACAACATCATTCGACAAACCTTGTCTTGCTGCAAGTTCCAAAGGCACTGAACGACGTCGTCCCTAAAACAACCGTCAGTCAGATAAATACTCCAAACTTTGGGAATTTTTTATTTTACGTAATTTACGTTTACTTTTTATTTTGATTCGAATAATAATTATAATAACTACATTACTTATATTGCGTAAAACCCTTAGAAACAAAGCTCAGAGACGCGTCAATACAAACGGTGTATGTTATGTTGATTAGACCTGTGTTTGTGAAATGCGTTAAAATGATTCTGCATTTCCCGTTCTCTTACCATTTTAAATCCGGCACCCATTAACGCATCCCCGAGTGAGGCGTTTGCACTGAAGAAAAAGATGGAACATGTTACTCGTCGATCAAAGTCAGGCTTTCAGTCTTGATAGATGATTGTTGGGAAAATGTTGATAGTAAGCTTTGCAAATAAATACTAACATCGTCAATTCTACTATACCTGGCAATTGTAGTTCGTGTGATCCAATTTGTAATAAGAAAATACAATTATAATGTATTGGGAATGTGCTGCCCCAAATCTCTGAACAGCAATTACAATATTTTCGTATGTTACACTTGCATTTATGTTACCGATAACATAAAAAATATTCCTTTAAGTCTGTAGAAACATAGCATTTATTTAGATGATTTCATATCACATACCACTTTATGAAAGCACTCCGACTCTCTGCACATCATAACTAATATTTTCATATATTTTCTGTATATCATACTATCTTACTTAATTTTCAATTACAGAATTATTGCCAAATATCCTTATCATAACACAAGTGAATTCTGCATAAGAAACACACATCTATAACAACATTGTATAAATTAAACGTATGAAATGCGATACACTGTGTCTGAATATGTTTGCACAGAATGTTACGTATGTCAAAGGCTCTGTTAGGTGATACATCCATGCAACGCTTATGTAAAAACATCCTATGTAAAATCATACGAAAAACACTCATTCCGCACACCCGGCACAGTATTAACAACCTAGTGACACCGGTTATGTAAGTATTCATAACATAACGTCATCGCAACGAAGTGTCAAAGCCAAAAGGCGCTTTTATGTGATTAGGAAGGTGAATTTCGGGCGAAAACTTTCTACATAATGTCATGGCATTTCTGTGTAAATACAGCGTTGTTCAGTTGTTGGTTGGTGCCCGTATTTCGGAACAATTCCTGCTGCATCAGTGGAGGCGAATACAAATAGAGAGAACAGCAATTCAGCTCAAGTTCCTGCTGACTTGTTCAGTTCCAGTTTCTGCTGAATTGTTCAGTTCCAGTTCCTGCTGACTTGTTCAGTTTCAGTTCCTGCTGACTTGTTCAGTTCCAGTTCCCGCTGACTTGTTCAGTTCAAGTTCCTGCTGACTTGTTCAGTTCAAGTTCCTGCTGACTTGTTCAGTTCAAGTTCCTGCTTACTTGTTCAGTTCCAGTTCTTGACTTGTTCTGTCTGTGGCTTTGTGCACGTTTGTGCTCCCATCCAGGTCCATTTTGATAATGACGACAAACTTCACAACTTCACAACAAAGACTAAAGTCTTTGTGGAATTTCCATAGCAGATTTATGGAAACCTGGTTAGGACGTCAGTCAGTGCTATTCTTATGCGTTTCTGCTTACTCGGCTATCGGTTTCTGCCTCATTATGATTATATCGCTGGATCTCATAAAGCATTAAAGCCATTTGGTCCGATATATCGGACACTGTGGTCAAAGGGAACCTGCAAACTTTTTACAAAGTTATTTATCCCAATTTAAATTTAAGACAAGGAAAACATAATCTTTAGAAACATCTTAATAGCAAAAGCAGATAAAGTGACTTCACTGGGCCATAATCTATGACGGTGATGTAAATAACAGTAATATTTCAATTTATCGGACGAAATGTTAATTGTTCACACTAATCAAAACAGGACCTTTAACGAACAGCGCGTGGTGTCTATGCATAATGAGTGCGTCGTGTTTGGTCGGACAGTGATGCAGCAGAAACCTAGTGATTCCGTGTGGTCAGGGACATGATTACCTTCTTAAGAATATTGTAAAAAGAACCTATTTGACACTTTGCTTGTATGACCAGTGCAAAAATATGTGGTTCAGGTTGATAGCCTAATACAAAGTTGTTGAACGGTAACAAAACATTGAATATTATGGCTATGCGTGTGCGTGTGCGTGTGCGTGTGCGTGTGCGTGTGCGTGTGCGTGTGCGTGTGCGTGTGCGTGTGCGTGTGCGTGTGCGTGTGCGTGTGCGTGTGCGTGTGCGTGTGCGTGTGCGTGTGCGTGTGCGTGTGCGTGTGCGTGTGCGTGTGCGTGTGCGTGTGCGTGTGCGTGTGCGTGTGCGTGTGCGTGTGCGTGTGCGTGTGCGTGTGCGTGTGCGTGTGCGTGTGCGTGTGCGTGTGCGTGTGCGTGTGCGTGTGCGTGTGCGTGTGCGTGTGCGTGTGCGTGTGCGTGTGCGTGTGCGTGTGCGTGTGCGTGTGCGTGTGCGTGTGCGTGTGCGTGTGCGTGTGCGTGTGCGTGTGCGTGTGCGTGTGCGTGTGCGTGTGCGTGTGCGTGTGCGTGTGCGTGTGCGTGTGCGTGTGCGTGTGCGTGTGCGTGTGCGTGTGCGTGTGCGTGTGCGTGTGCGTGTGCGTGTGCGTGTGCGTGTGCGTGTGCGTGTGCGTGTGCGTGTGCGTGTGCGTGTGCGTGTGCGTTTGCGTGTGCGTGTGCGTGTGCGTGTGCGTGTGCGTGTGCGTGTGCGTGTGCGTGTGCGTGTGCGTGTGCGTGTGCGTGTGCGTGTGCGTGTGCGTGTGCGTGTGCGTGTGCGTGTGCGTGTGCGTGTGCGTGTGCGTGTGCGTGTGCGTGTGCGTGTGCGTGTGCGTGTGCGTGTGCGTGTGCGTGTGCGTGTGCGTGTGCGTGTGCGTGTGCGTGTGCGTGTGCGTGTGCGTGTGCGTGTGCGTGTGCGTGTGCGTGTGCGTGTGCGTGTGCGTGTGCGTGTGCGTGTGCGTGTGCGTGTGCGTGTGCGTGTGCGTGCGCGTGCGCGTGCGCGGGCGCGGGTGCGCGTGTTTGTAGAAGCAGTCAAACAATATTGTAGTTTCACTTACCCGTTAGCATACAGCAAGCACAGAACGAACACGCATGTTGCCCCAACGGAAAGCATCGCGTCGGGCCGATCTTGCACCAGGCCAGGTGTCGTTTCGCTCCGGTCGTCCCGACGAGAGGAGACGGCTGCTTGCACACCAAGGCAGTTATCACGTCGACGAGAGACAAAGTCACGGTTTACTGATGACCGTTATTGAAGGTTCTACAGTTGATTCTTTCGCAGCTCAGCAATGGCTTGAAGCAGCAGCCGATATGTATTGCATGTCTGACCGCGCGAACGAGAACTGAGACACGTGACATTTGCTTGTGGTTTTGGTAAAATGGTCGACAATTGCCGACTGGGCGGGCTTATAGCACGTGGTTGCGGCGAGCTGAACCGCAAAGTTGAACGACAAATTGCAGCATCAGTATTTATTGCCGGCGTCGAGTTGTTTGGCAAAAAACATTGACGCCTCCGACACACACAGACGCACCGGCGTTTTTGTTGTGGTATTATTATTGAAGAGAGGCGCAGTTTCGAGTTTAAATACCGCAGTTCCGGTGTTAATG
>OZ024859.1:25335722-25450722 GCA_964017155.1 Oasisia sp. SBJ-2009
ACTCTTGGCTGTACTGAGTTTTATTTATCTACTATCTACAGTCCTATTATTGTGTTATTAAACCGTGGCTCGACGTCCAACATCGAAGTATATCTAGTGAGGCAGATATGTGATTTGCTTGTGGGTTTGGTGGTAAAAGCACCGAAATTGGCATAGTTGATGCTAAGAAGGTACTAATTGATTTCAGATATAGCGCCAAGCTAAATTTTTCCCATGGGGCCCTAAAAATAAATATCGTATAAGTATGAATGAAGTGTCGTTGTGTATGTTGTCTGACATAAGGAATCAAATGCCACCACCTATTTGTCGATACAATGCATTTAAATTCATATTATGATGATATTGATGTTAAAATGGGTGCGGCCAAGGCGAAATGGATAGATTATTCTCAGAAATGGATGTTATATATCAGTATACTATTATGCTGGTCTTTGTGCGATCAATTCGCGAAGGAAACTTCCCACTCTACATCACTGCATTGAGAGCACTGACTCCATGGTTCTTTGCCATGGATCACACACACTATTCTCGCTGGGTACTTATACGTGATATGACAACACTGCACGAACGACTCCCTGATGTAGCGAAGGAGTTTGACCGAGGCAGCTTCGTAGTGCACAAGTCGACCCGTCCCTTCTCAGCCATAGCTTTCGACCACGCGCATGAGCAAAACAACGCAGTCGTCAAAGATGATGGTGGAGCAATCGGCTTGACGCAAAACCCTAGAGCTCTACTGCGATGGATGGTAGCTGGACCAGAAATTGCAAGGACCATCGACGGCTTTAAAACAGCATGCCTGGATAACCACACTGGCAGGGACAACGGCAGGCACCACGAACACACAATGGCTGTACAAGTCACCTTTGCAAGCGAAGTTCAGGCTCTCGTGGAAGTGATCGAAGACCTTGGGAATCCGTTCATGGAGGAGAGTGGAGATCTTCTGGTTTTGGATACCAGAGACATCGCAGATCCAGCCGTAGTGACAACTGTGCGAGGGATAGAGAAGAAGGGGCATGATCAGTATGACAGCTTTGTAACGGATCGGTTGGTTGAGCGTACATCACCTGTATCAGACACCATCTCTAAGAACAGTATGCCACTGTTCAACAGACCATTCAAAGGGACACCATCCAAAGCTATACAGATGATAACATCCCTCAAGAGCGACTGTGCACTATTCTACAGGCTGTACATCGCGTGCCAGACACGAGACGGAGACTTGGACAATTTCTTCAAGCATGAAAATCATGCATACCCACCATCCTTGTCGCAGCTGGGAAAATTGCGGTTCGGTACAAAGGCAGATCTCACAGATTGCCTGGAGAAGCTGTGCACATCCAAAGGCGAAGCTCCAGTCATCGACGTCATCATACTGGGTGGAGCTGCTGTCATCAACATGCTGAAGCCAGTTGGAGCGAAACCCTTCCAAGACTATGCCACGTTAGTGTTCCTTCCATACATCAAAGCACAGTTGGCTAGAGTCACAAGGGTGGACATCATCTGGGATGTCTACATACCAGATAGCCTGAAGTCCACAGCAAGAGAAAATCGTGGAAAGGGCGTCAGACGACGTGTTGCAGCAGCCAACTCCATCCCGGGAAACTGGCAGGAGTTCCTGCGAGTGGACGAGAACAAGACAGAACTATTCAACTTCTTAGCACATGAAGTCGTGGAAAATCTGTCTACAGAGAAAGACGTCTTCTCAACCTGTGGGAAGCATGTGCTGTGCTCACGTGTCCATCAAGATGTCTCGGCCTTGGCACCATGATCTCACGAAGAGGCGGATACGCGCATGTTCTTGCACGCCAAGGATGCGGCCGAAAAAGGTCATCGGCGGATCATGCTGCGAACAGTGGATACAGACGTTGTCGTCCTGGCTGTCTCCACTGTTGTGTCAATGGAGAACACACAGCTGTGGATAGCGTTTGGCACGGGTAACCACCTGAGGTACATACCAGCTCATGAAATTGCCACCTCTTTGGGTGCAGAGAAAGCACAAGCTCTTCCCATGTTCCACGCCTTCACCGGTTGTGACACAGTCTCGTCGTTTGTTGGGAAAGGCAAAAAGACAGCCTTCGACACGTGGAGGTCATTCAATGCTGTAACGGAGGTCTTCGCTAGACTTGTCACACGACCGACAAGTTTGGACAATGTCTGCATGCCTGTACTCGAGTCATACGTGGTGCTTATGTATGATCGGGGGAGTGACGAAACTACTTTGGACTCAGCCAGGAAGCACATGTTCACGTCAAAAGCCAGATCTATCGACGCCATTCCACCAACCAGAGCTGCACTGCTGCAGCATGCAAGACGAGCAACATACCAGGGTGGCCATGTATGGGGTCAGGCCCAGGTCCGAGATCCAGATCTTCCTTCTCCAGAGTCCTGGGGATGGAGCAAGAATCCGACGCGAGGATGTGAACCGATGTGAACGTTACTCCCAGAAGCGGCCGTGTCCTGCTCAGAGTTGTTAAGATGCGGCTGTAAGAAAGGATGCAGAGGGCTGTGCAAATGTGTTAAAGCTAATCTGAAGTGCACGTCACTGTGCCACTGCTGTGGCAACTGTTAACACAGTGATCACTATTAAGATGTGATGTCTACTGTCTAGCAGCTGTTCAGTGTCTATCAGAGTTATTGTTTTGTTCAGAACTGTGTTTGGAATTACCAAATTGCTTTGTTAATGTTTCTAGTCCATTTTACATCGATATATCTGCCATTGCATCACATTTGCCAACTGTGAAGGCTTCAATTAGATAGCATAGTAATCATACACGAATGATGGTACTTGGTGTAGTATTATGTCACTCAGTTGTATATTATATATATATATATGTTAGGTTTTTTTTATTTGTATTGGTGGCTTTTAGCAGTGAGTCGAGTCTGTGTATGTTCACCATTTTGTTTATGATGGTATGTCTTGCAGCAGTTGCGTATTCGGCAAATGTGAATACAGTGATCACTATTAAGATGTGATGTCGAGCAGCATTTCAGTGTCTATCAGATTTATTGTTTTTGTTCACAACTCTATGCGTTTGGAATTACCAAATTTGTTTGTTAATGTTTCTAGTCCATTTTATATCAGTTTGTCAGTCATTGTATGGCATTGTGTAAAGTGTGAAGGCTTCAATTGGATAATGTAATAATACAGGAGTGATGGCAGTATTAATTATGTCACTCAGTTGTATATTTGTTTTATTTTATATTGTTGCTTTTTGGCCAAAGTGATGAGTCCAGTCTTATGTTCAACATTTTGTTTTGAATGATGCTTTATTTTATTTATTTATTTTTGTTTCATCTTGTCAAGCTGTATTATATGACAGCAATTATGATTATTGAATATCAATGCTAACGTTTTGAATTATATTCAATATAAATATGTATGAACAGGTGAAAATATGTTTCCATGCTATTGTACCAACATGATTGGCAATAAAAATAATCCATTTATTGCACCCAAATTTTCTTGTCGTTTTGCATTTTTACGACCATGTTTTACACATTTTTCTTGTAAATGTGATTTTTTTTTACATTTTACCATTCAAATGATGGTTCCGTTGGAATCCCCATACCTGAAAACATAGAAATAGACACTTCATTCATCTGTTTATGTCAATGATTAATGAAGATAAAGCCTTTTCAAAATGTTCACACTTCGATTGGTGGCCATCTTGGATTTGGTCATTTTATGGACACCAGGGGAAAAATTGAGCTTGGCACTATATCTAAAATCGCTTAGTACCTCTTTAACATCAACTATGCCAATTGTGGTGCTTTTACCACCAAACCCACAACCCATCTTATAATTATTTGCCTCACTAATCTGCTAAACACTAATCTTAGTGTAATGCGTTATTTCGCTGTTCCAGTATGTTCTTTACAGTCAGACACAAGGCATCTGTAAGCGTCTGTACGTTTTTATATAATGACATATTCACATCCGACGTAGTCGTAAATAGCCAGAATGTGCTAGCTTAGGTGTTACCATATTATATTTGCCGAGGTTGTAAAACACTCAAGAAAAAGCTGATGTGTTCAGCGGGACCTCCATGTTCGTAACGTATCTGTGTGGTAGGTAATACAATTAATCGTCGTTGCAGATGTAGCGGTACTGCTGTTGCTGGTGTGGCTGGTGTTATTGTCGTTGCTGTTGTTGTTGCGAGTGTTGCTAGAGGTGATACTGTGGGTGTCGTTGCTACCGTTGCTGGTTTTGTGGCTGTTTCCTACAGGGCTGCTGTCGCTATAGCTGTCGTTGCTGGTTTTGTAGCTGTTTCCTACAGGGCTGCTGTCGATATTGCTGTCGTTGCTGGTTTTGTGGCTGTTTCCTACAGGGCTGCTGTTGATATTGCTGTCGTTGCTGGTTTTGTGGCTGTTTCCTACAGGGCTGCTGTCGATATTGCTGTCGTTGCTGGTTTTGTGGCTGTCTCCTACAGTACTGCTGTCGCTACTGCTGTCGTTGCTGGTTTTGTGGCTGTTTCCTACAGTACTGCTGTCGATATTGCTGTCGTTGCTGGTTTTGTGGCTATTTCCTACAGTACTGCTGTCGATATTGCTGTCGTTGCTGGTTTTGTGGCTGTCTCCTACAGTACTGCTGTCGATATTGCTGTCGTTGCTGGTTTTGTGGCTGTTTCCTACAGTACTGCTGTCGCTATTGCTGCAGCTGTAGCACATGTTTTGTATATCGCAGTAATTTTCACTTTTGATACAATTACGGACAACGAAATTGGGAGCAGTTGTGTAAAGACCTTTGATTACGTTGAATGTTGAATTGAAGGTACGTTTTGATACGATTGATGACATGTAGCGTTTACTTATGGATCACCAACAGTCACCACCTCTCGTGTCGTCTCTCCTACGAACAGTTCAAATACATCTGCAGTGGGGTAGATTGTTTCTCTACGCAGTTATCATGTGTCATTCGCTAAATACGTTTACATGTCCGCCGTGTAAAAGACTTCTCTTTCATGAGCATTCTCACGCCTGTCCATATTAATATTAAAGTGTTGATAATAAATATATTATAACAACGTAAACATTGTTCCAGTGTTTACTGATAAAAATGATAATTCCATATATGCAGTTGTCATTAACATCACAACGTGGATCTATGAATTAGGATTGAAATTGTGTGGGACTGATGTCACTCTGGCGGGAGACAGACGGTGATGTACCGTTATCATACTGAAGTGTTGTTTTGACTTCATCTCCCACCACACACATATGCACGCACGCACACACACACACACACACACACACACACACACACACACACACACACACACACACACACACACACACACACACACACACACACCATACGTATATAAAGAGAGAGGGTGGAGTACACACTGAACTGCTTCTGCTTATGAATTGAGTATCACTTATTTAAATATATAATTATTATGACTGTTTTAGGATGACAATAAGGAGTCGTGTCAAAGCACCTTCTCAGAAAGCGACCGACCCTAAGTGCTGGAGGAAACTAAAACAACGATGTTGTATACGAATAAGATATGCATTAAAATGTAATGTGTTCAGTGTTGTTTTAATTGTTTGCCGACATAAAAATGGATGTGTGTGTGTGTGTGTTTGTGTGTGTGTGTGTGTGTGTGTGCATGCGTGCGCGTGTGGTGTGTGTGTGTGTGTGTGTGAGCGTGCGTCGTGTGTGAGTGCGTGCGTGCATGTGTTGGGTATGATAGAGAGCGAGATTGTGGCATGCATGTGTTCCTTTACAAAACTGGTTGTCTTTGTCTGTTCATTTTGTTGATCATAGAATAAGTGCATTCCTACACGTACTCGATAATGTTTTTTTCTCATTTTATGTTAACAAAGCCAGAAACAGGGTGTGATGAAACGTCCAACATATTTACTTACTCATTAAATTCATTATCATCCATTTAGCTTAAAAGTTCAACATATGACATCCTAATGTGAATACAAAATGTGTAATTATAGATGTAACCTAGTAGATTGTAGTCTAATAGAATCGAGCTCGTTGTGCCTTGAACGCCACCACCAACTGTAAGACAGTGGCGTCATCTACCGTCTTCTTGTAGTTAATAGCAAGACGGTGGCGCCATCTTGTAACAAATAAAACATGACCGGCAATGGCGACGGTTAAGGCGAAATCGGAGACAGGGGCACAGGTATTAGTATATCTAGTCAACCGACTACGTCCAAGCCAAGCATACATTGACAGTAGTATTATCATCTTAGTAAATATTGAATCTAATCATTTGTAATTTTGTTTTGGGGATACGACACTGCATATGCACAATAACAGCAATAATTATGATATTACTTGTATTATCGCCACCCCATCTTGTACAACTCACTAGAAGTATGAGCAATCGAATCTGACGGTATATACAGCAGCTGGAATAACAGACACTGCGACTTAGAAGAGGACCTGTGAGAATGCTACGTTTATTTGTAAAGTGAAACCGTACTATTACTGACATGTATTCCGGTGTAAGACCACAATAAGGTGGGCATTACTCGACCAAAGAGTACCCTATAATTATAAAAACAGCATTATGCAGGTTGTCTGAATTTCAATGAGCACACATGGGATCATGTCAGCGTTGGGGCGCACAGCTTATCTAGACCAGTCTATTATAAAATAGGGGTTTTGTGTTAGGGTTAGCATCAGGATTAGGGTTAGGGTGAGTGTATTGCATAATGCAGCATGCTACACTACAGGAGTCCAGCCTGCAGGGTAATCAATCAACCATAGGTCACTAACGCAGTAGGAACCCTGACTGCTTGACCCCTATTTTATAATAGTAGACTGGTCTAGATAAGCTGTGCGCCCCAAAGCTGACATGATCCGGAGCCTGAGGTATTAAAAGTTCACACAATTTTCACTGAACCTTTGTCTATAGAGGGTAAATATGCTGTGAAATTGTCAATAACAGAACTCATCAAGATTAGCAGGAAATGAAGGAAACGTTATAATGGTCGCCAATGGAAAATGCAAATGTGGTCTGAGTCCTAATTCTGTTGCAGTTACTGGCCCGTCTTATCTGTAAGCCATCACTGGTCTGTCTCGAGAGGGTCCTGCTGCCAGCCGTGACGTCACAGAAGACTGTGTTTGAGTTGCGTGGAGAGGAAGGAGTGGGCAAGACCCAGCTCCTTCTGCATCTGGTCGCCAATGCCATCCTGCCAAAGTCCTCGCACGGCGTTGACATCGCTGGCTTGTCTGTCAGTGTCATTTACGTCGACTTGGACTATCACTTCAGTATGATCCGTCTGACGTCTATCTTGGAAACCCGCATCCAGGCTGCGATGTCTGCACGTGACGGCAACCAAGATGCTGGTCAAACGGTGGAAGAAATCATCAAGCAGTGTTTGTCCCGGCTGTATGTTGTTCGATGCAGCAGCAGTTCGCAGTTTCTCATCACCCTTCACTCATTGGAGACGTTGCTTGGCAACAACCCAGACATTTGCCTACTTATGATCGACAGCATTTCTGCATTCTACTGGATTGATCGCAGCACGGGTAGCAGCAGCATGCAGGGTCAAACGAACAGCAATAAGCTCATGGTGGAAGCACTGCGGAAGTTACTCATCACTTATAACCTTGTAGTTTTCTGTGCAAAAGCGGAACTTTTTCAGCAGCGAACTTACACAGATAACCCCGGTGCAAGTGGCTATGATTTCATGGGGCATCATTGGCAGAGACTGGTCACTCATAGGTGGACACTGGGCAAGATTCGGCCAATCAAGGAGCATGTGAGTGGTGTGGAGCGGAACTGCTACAGTGTCACAGTTCATTCAGGAAACGATGCACAAAAGACGAGGTCATTTGTGATAACTGATGAAGGGGTAGAATTCAGAAAATAAAGAGACATTTGGAACATGTACTCACGATCTACAAAAGATGTTACGTTACATACACTTGGTGTCATAAAGTAAATGAATCTATTATGTTGTGCCACCTAGCAAGAGAAAAACATGTATTAAAGCATGCTGATGTTATAATACTTATTGATGATATAAGAACGAAGTAGCAGGGTGACCAACCTCTCGACTAATAGGTCACAATTTCATCTGGTGGATATTAGCTGTGGTTTTAGAAGCTGTTTGCAATTATAGGTTACTTGAAATTGTCAGTTCCACACAATGAACTGATAATGTAGGCAGTGGTGTGGACCAGTAGGAATTACTGTCTGTTTCTCTGGGCTGCGAATGTAAAAGAGTATGAATAATGGTCGTTATGTTCAGCAACAGTAAATGATCTCACCGCTTTAGTGACGTGACAATGTTAAATGATTATATCAGTGTTATGTAGTAGAATACATAGTGCTTTGCCATACCTAATGTACATTATCTTCTATATGTTGCACAAATTGATTTGTCTTACCAATAATTGATCGTGTGAAATTCTACAATAATAAACCATGACTAATCATTGCTTTCCTCTGTGTCAGTATTGTAACTGTGTATCGCTGTAAGTGCATCTTTTCTTGCGTCTTTGTTGAGTCCACTTAGACCACTAACCCTGAACACAAATGTGCATGCCTAGTGCAAAACATGAAAAATGAGACAAACGTGATTGCGATTGTCAATTTATTGCTTCTGCAACAGTGTTGTAAAGTTGAGTTTTCTTTCCAGCCAACTCAAACACATTTGGCAACATCTGTAACTAGTCAAATGCAGAGGAAACATTGATTGTGCACACCAGTAATGCACTTGGAATGCCCTTGCATAGCAAGGTGCCACAACTTGGTGTCGATCTTCCCCGTCATGTTTGAACACCCTCTTTCCATATTGACTCTGCAGTCGATTAACCTGTTTGTATTAATGTGCCTCTGAGCCAGGTTTTCAAGTATTTAGGTGCTACAGAAGTTGTTATTATTATTATAAATCACATGGGAAGTGCAACTTCACTAAAAACATTTGCTCAACATTTTATGTTCAGTCACAGCACACAGTTCTGCACTGTTGTTCTATTTTGATAGAATTACATTAGTCAATGTACTATTTATTCAATGTACAAATGGTGTGTAATGCAGCAAATAATTCCCCATGGCCTAGTTATTTTACAATACAGATCAGATAAGGTATTGGAATGGTCCAAGTCTTATACTTGTCCAACTGTTGGCATGTTCCACATCCAGCACTAGTTCTACTGGTGGAATGGTCCTCAACCAGAACTGCTTCACTGGTGGAATTGTCATAATGCTGATTCAATTGGTAGAATGATTCTAATCCAACACTTATTCAGTTGGTGGAATTGTTGTAACGCCATTACTGGTTTAATTGGTGGAATGGTCCTCACATAGCTCAGTTGTCAGAATGGTCCTCATATAGTACTAGCTAAGTTGTCAGAATGGTCCTCATATAGTACTAGCTAAGTTGACAGAATGGTTCTCATACAGAACTAGCTAAGTTGTCGGAATGGTCCTCATACAGCACTAGCTACGTTGTCAGAATGGTCCTCATATAGAACTAGCTAAGTTGAGAGAATGGTCCTCATACAGAACTAGCTAAGTTGTCGGAATGGTCCTCATGTCATGCTATCTGGAATGGTTGTCGGAATGGTCCTCATGCAACATTGGTTCAATTAGTGGAATGGTCCTCAGCTGTCAGAATGGTCCTTGTCTAGCACTGGTTCACTGGCCCATGTTTTCTGTAACAGACCACAATTTATTTTTAAGAGTTCTTCCATTAATTAATTTCTGTAAATTCATAAGAAACAATCTAAGGTATCAGTTATCTTCTGTGATGTGCTGAATGATCAATTCTGTTATAATGAACTGTATTGTTGTGAATGCATTTTGTTCACATTGCATGGCTCTATTATTAAAGCATGGTCACTTGTCCGTTGCCATGGTGACTACATATTGACATTAGACGTTGCACCGACCCATTCCCTTCCTCAGATTTACCCGAACTTGTTACTTAAGTATTAAGAACTTGTTACTTAAGTATTTGAATGACAGGATGGCGATGTGTTCAATCTCATAATGAATTGTAAAGTTTATTCTGCTTCATTTAAGCATATTTGGGTGGTTTGTATGTGAGGATTATAGCTTAAATTGTATAACATGATTGATTATAGAAACAAACCGAGAACATGAAAAACAAGTTTGGAAAACACAATGCATGAAAGAAACACACAATACTGTGTTTGTGTTGTTTAATTCTTATACATAATAGAATATTCTGTCAGACATGACAACAGGTACACACGATTTACAGAAATTCCACATACAAATAATTGTAATCTGACAAGAGGAACATGCTGGTTTGTGTTGTTGACGGTCACTCGTTAATAGCTTGACCTGTCATTACTGACCTCATCTGACCGTCGTCTCCATTTCAACACTGACTTCTGGTCGTCATGGCAACCAGCGCAACTGATGACAACAGGCATCCTATGGCAACTGAAACAGATTACTGTCTACTGACCCACTGAATGCAGAGGCTTTTTTTAAACAAACGAACAATATAACCATTAAATAATCTATGGACGATTTTATTTTCGGGTGTGACAACTAAAACATCATATGCTTTTATAAAGAGAAGTTGAACTAGAATTAAATAATATTTATTATTTATAAAGCGCAATATCCAAATATGCTCAAAGTGCAGAACAATAAAATATAAAGCTTTTTATTATGTGTTAACACTTACATTAATAATAATAAATACAACGGTAAAATTTACTTTCAGATAAAAATGTAGAAACGCTAAATTATTCATATTAAAACTGTTAATTAAATATATAGAATTAGCGACGATGAGTAAAATAAATCAATAAATAAATAAAATTCATTAATACTCTATTTACATGCAAAACACATACTAAACGATGGCATATATAAATGTCAATACATATGTGTAAAAATAAGATGAAATATTTGAAACAAATTTTCTAAAATATCATTGAATATTTAAAATGTCAGCAGTAATATGCTTTGAAAATTAATTCCATGTTGGTAACATAGATCTGTACATTCAACTACATTGTACTGGCCCAATACAGTAAAAACAGCATTGTCCTGCTCAGAGGAAGTAGTTGCATTCTATACTTACCAATACTGGCATCTTACTGGAACAGTGCTGGCACAGTGTATTTGCCTAACACTAGGCCTATACCAGCATGATACATTCCATAGGTCGCACTGCATGCTACACAGTGGCTAGCACAGCTTGTAAAGGTCCCGTAAGGATCATTTACCTGCATGCTCTGGCTCAGTACTGGCTGTATCATTAATGGTACAAATGCTATTTGCAGGCATACTGTCAGAACTACCCGGTAGGCCAATTTTGCAATGTTTGCTGAGGAACAGAAATTTTGTACTTTTAAATCCATAAGAGTTAAGTCAAAGTATCATTACCTTTAGCAAACATCACAGTAATTTGATATGTTCCCATGGGCTGATTATGGTGCTGCCCCTAATTTTGTACCAGGATAACAACGTACCTTGTTTGAATAAGACTCCGCACTGGCTTGTCCGAGATCTTCATCTTTGTGACAAGAACTAACTTCACCACTTTTCTGTTAGCTGACTTTGGCCTCTGTTTCTTGACCTTTGACCTTGTTTCGCCGCACGAGTCTTTACCCTTTGGTTGACTTTCTCCTACAACACCCTGTAGAACTTCCTCCGACCTCTCCGTGACCTTTGGCGTGACATCACCAACACATCTGTCATCAGACGATGACGCCACGGAAGACGTCTTAGACGAGAAGCGTTCATGTTGTTCCATGGAGCTCCAATCTTGACCCATGTCTGGCTGATGGTCAGTGCCTTTCTCCGGGCTGCTGGACAGCGGTTTGTCGTCAAATATAAACGAGAACGTGTCATCGAAGAACGGTGTCTCGATGATCTCTGGTGACGTGTCTGGGCTGTCCTCAGAGTGACTGTACCACACACTGTCCCCGCGGATGAGGGACTCTCTGGGGGACGCCTGACTCTTGCGCTTCTGCAGCGGCACATGGAAGATGTGGTCACTGCCCAAGTGGCCATCAGTGGCAGGTGGACTCTGTCCACTGTGTATAGTGATGACTGGTGGGTGGTGGTCAGATGTGTCTGAGTTGACCGGGTCAGCATGAGTGTCCGGTGGAGGGGTGGAGGGAGAAGTGTCTGCCACTTGTCCCTCCGTCACTCCCAGGCTCTCCCGACTCGTCCCTCCAGCGTCAGTGTCACCCTGTCACAGCACATATACCTGTTACTGGTTGTGTCAGTGTCACCCTGTCACAGCACATATACCTGTTACTGGTTGTGTCAGTGTCACCCTGGCACAGCACATATACCTGTTACTGGTTGTGTCAGTGTCACCCTGTCACAGCACATATACCTGTTACTGGTTGTGTCAGTGTCACCCTGTCACAGCACATATACCTGTTACTGGTTGTGTCAGTGTCACCCTGTCACAGCACATATACCTGTTACTGGTTGTGTCAGTGTCACCCTGTCACAGCACATATACCTGTTACTGGTTGTGTCAGTGTCACCCTGTCACAGCACATATACCTGTTACTGGTTGTGTCAGTGTCACCCTGTCACAGCACATATACCTGTTACTGGTTGTGTCAGTGTCACCCTGTCACAGCACATATACCTGTTACTGGTTGTGTCAGTGTCACCCTGTCACAGCACATATACCTGTTACTGGTTGTGTCAGTGTCACCCTGTCACAGCACATATACCTGTTACTGGTTGTGTCAGTGTCACCCTGTCACAGCACATATATCTGTTACTGGTTGTGTCAGTGTCACCCTGTCACAGCACATATACCTGTTACTGGTTGTGTCAGTGTCACCCTGTCACAGCACATATACCTGTTACTGGTTGTGTCAGTGTCACCCTGTCACAGCACATATACCTGTTACTGGTTGTGTCAGTGTCACCCTGTCACAGCACATATACCTGTTACTGGTTGTGTCAGTGTCACCCTGTCACAGCACATATACCTGTTACTGGTTGTGTCAGTGTCACCCTGTCACAGCACATATACCTGTTACTGGTTGTGTCAGTGTCACCCTGTCACAGCACATATACCTGTTACTGGTTGTGTCAGTGTCACCCTGTCACAGCACATATACCTGTTACTGGTTGTGTCAGTGTCACCCTGTCACAGCACATATACCTGTTACTGGTTGTGTCAGTGTCACCCTGTCACAGCACATATATCTGTTACTGGTTGTGTCAGTTCTACCAGATATTTTTGTGTCTCTAGTTCTGTCACTGTTTTCTTTGTGTCACCAGATCTAACATATGTCTTTATGCCAGACGTTTTACCAATATCTTCGTACCACAAAGTTCTACCAGTTATCTCTGTGTCACACGTTCTACCAGTTATCTCTGTGTCACACGTTCTACCAGTTATCTCTGTGTCACACGTTCTACCAGTTATCTCTGTGTCACACGTTCTACCAGTTATCTCTGTGTCACACGTTCTACCAGTTATCTCTGTGTCACACGTACTACCAGTTATCTCTGTGTCATACATTCTACCAGTTATCTCTGTGTCACACGTTCTACCAGTTATCTCTGTGTCACACGTTCTACCAGTTATCTCTGTGTCACACGTTCTACCACTTATCTCTGTGTCACACGTTCTACCAGTTATCTCTGTGTCACACGTTCTACCAGTTATCTCTGTGTCACACGGTCTACCAGTTATCTCTGTGTCACACGTTCTACCACTTATCTCTGTGTCACATGTTCCACCAGTTATCTACGTGTCACACGTTCTACCAGTTATCTCTGTGTCACACGTTCTACCAGTTATCTTTGTGTCATAAGTCACCCTTTTCTACAAATTTATCTTGTGTTATATACAGTGTCATCTACACACAATAAATGGGTCCCCAATTGTTTGAGTTGTGTCATCAGCTGCTCCTGCTGTCTATGCCACTAACAACGTAAACTTTGTATGTCTAATGAAAAGAAACACTTCATGTCTACCTGAGTGGTGGAATACTTCTCCGGCTCTAGTTGTGCACTGGGTGAGTGACCACTGGCAGAATCACCACCGGCCGATTGACCACAGGCTGAGTGACCACTGGAGGGTCGGCTTCGTCTCTGTGTCATCTGGTACACATAGAGGTGACCGTCAAGCGTGCCGACCCACACACACGAGCCAACCGTCAACACGGCTGTGATGCCACTGTCACGCATTTGTTCTCCCTGTAACACACTTCCTTTTATTTACAATGTAAATGATATTACTATTCTGGTGTGCGAGTGACTGTGTTTGCGAGTGACTGTGTGTGTGTGTGTGTGTGTGTGTGTGTGTGTGTGTGTGTGTGTGTGTGTGTGTGTGTGTGTGTGTGTGTGTGTGTGTATCTGTGTGTCTGTGGTGTGTGTATCTGTGTGTCTGTGTGTCTGTGTGTCTGTGTGTGTGTACACGTGTGTGTGTGTACACGTGTGTGTGTGTACACGTGTGTATACGTGTGTGCGTGTGTACAAGTTTTCTTCCTCAATGCTTTGCAGCAATTGGTGCCAAATTCTGATGGATTAACCTATAACTTTTTCAGAGGAAAATTAACGCATTTGCTTGGTTAAATTCCTGTACCTGTGTGTATGGCATAGCATCCACTGATTATGCACATTTCACCAGTGTCATAAATGCTGCATATTTAACAACATGCTAAAGGCAGTATTTCTACACTGATTTCCTCCACACTGTAGCAGCTGTCTCCACATCGAGTCAGGTGTTGACACCAGACATCAATGTGACATCTGACTGGTAGCATGCAGACACCCTCATGACTTTGTACTGATGGACAAGAGCATGTTACACAGACAAACAACTGTGTCTTGACACAACTATCTTCTCCCTGTTCTTAGATTCTGAGGCGAACAGCCAGACATTTGAAATTCTACCTACTTATGCCAGCTTGAAACATTATTAAACATATCAGTAAACAGCCATATGTGCCATATCCATACATGTTAGAATGCATGTGGTCATGAGTGTTTATTGACCTGTTTATGACATCTTGATAATGTTTCAAGTAATATCAAGTGGGTAGAATTTCAAAGGACCCACAAAATGACACAAAAAACACAAAATCTGACCTTTTCTGAGATCAGTGGTGTTACCATAAATATAAATATCCTCAGCTCGAAATTGCAGTATTTTAAGGGGATGGGAGTTTGTCTCAGAATTAGAAACCACACAGAAGTTAGTTGACTCGAGGCATATCCTGATTTGCCGGCATATCAGTGGGGAGATTATATATAGGCACATCACTGAATGACAAACTGAGGGAACTAGTTAGTGTGCTACCGGGTTGAATGGCATTCCTCCCAAGACGCTACACTGAACTGCAGCTGTACTGTTGACAGTTCCTCTCTGGCTGTGTCAGACCTGCCTAGCACTGTTCCACCGGCTGCCATTGAAACAGACAGGACATATTGCATCCTGGATATCAATATGTACCTGCTGATTATTGCCCGCTGGTTTGAGGTCAAATAGGGAACCACTTTTCCGGGAAGCTAAAAGGAGTGAGATGATAATAATACTAGCATGAGTTGTTTGTGGTGAAACCGGAGTTAATTATATAGATTATGCAAAAATTCCTACTGTTCAGTTGGATCGATACATGTGCACAGGTTATGTTTTCCTGAAGAAGTATTCTTACCGATGTATTTTCAGGAGCTATAAATCAGTCCTTGAAATTTAGTGGCCAAGAAGGGTCTAGGCTTATAAGTTTATCATATACACTTCCTCCGACATACACCGTGCATGCACATTTGTATGCATGCACCACACATGCATAAATCTTGCATGCACACCACAAAGGTGACACATACCTGACACTGTCTGCCCATGTGGGAAGTGTTGGTGGTGATGTCAAAGCAAAGATGACACATAACTGACACTGTCTGTCATTGTGTGAAGTGTTGGTGGTGGTGTCAAAGCAAAGGTGACACATACCTGACACTGTCTGTCCATGTGGGAAGTGTTGGTAGTGGTGTCAAAGCAAAGGTGACACATACCTGACACTGTCTGCCCATGTGGGAAGTGTTGGTGGTGGTGTCAAAGCAAAGGTGACACATACCTGACACTGTCTGTCCATGTGGGAAGTGTTGGTGGTGGTGTCAAAACAAAGGTGACACATACCTGACACTGTCTGTCCATGTGGGAAGTGTTGGTGGGGATGTCAAAGCAAAGGTGACACATACCTGACACTGTCTGTCCATGTGGGAAGTGTTGGTGGTGGTGTCAAAACAAAAGTGACACATACCTGACACTGTCTGTCCATATGACGGGGATGTCAAAGCAAAGGTGACACATACCTGACACTGTCTGTCCATGTGGGAAGTGTTGGTGGGGATGTCAAAGCAAAAGTGACACATACCTGACACTGTCTGTCCATATGACGGGGATGTCAAAGCAAAGGTGACACATACCTGACACTGTCTGTCCATGTGGGAAGTGTTGGTGGGGATGTCAAAGCAAAGGTGACACATACCTGACACTGTCTGTCCATGTGGGAAGTGTTGGTGGTGGTGTCAAAACAAAGGTGACACATACCTGACACTGTCTGTCCATGTGGGAAGTGTTGGTAGTGATGTCAAAGCAAAAGTGACACATACCTGACACTGTCTGTCCATATGACGGGGATGTCAAAGCAAAGGTGACACATACCTGACACTGTCTGTCCATGTGGGAAGTGTTGGTAGTGATGTCAAAGCAAAACTGACACATACCTGACACTGTCTGTCCATATGACGGGGATGTCAAAGCAAAGGTGACACATACCTGACACTGTCTGTCCATGTGGGAAGTGTTGGTGGGGATGTCAAAGCAAAGGTGACACATACCTGACACTGTCTGTCCATGTGGGAAGTGTTGGTGGTGGTGTCAAAACAAAGGTGACACATACCTGACACTGTCTGTCCATGTGGGAAGTGTTGGTGGGGATGTCAAAGCAAAGGTGACACATACCTGACAGTGTCTGTCATTGTGGGAAGTGTTGGTAGTGATGTCAAAGCAAAGGTGACACATACCTGACACTGTCTGTCCATGTGGGAAGTGTTGGTGGTGGTGTCTAAGCAAAGGTGACACATACCTGACACTGTCTGTCCATGTGGGAAGTGTTGGTGGTGGTGTCTAAGCAAAGGTGACACATACCTGACACTGTCTGTCCATGTGGGAAGTGTTGGTGTTGGTGGCAAAGCAAAGGTGACGCACCTGACAGACTCTGTCGACACGGAAGGTGTTGGAGGCGATGTCAAAGCAGAGTAGTCGTACCAGCTGTTCCTGGTGCCACAGCTGTAAGAAGCTAGTGCCCTGTATGGTCAGCCACACCCCCAGCCTGGTGGACACCATGGTCCCAATGTGGTGACACGGGCGGCCAGAGACCGTGATCTTATGCAGAGTGTCGAGGGTGCTGCAGCAAAGACCATTGCCACTGACAGTGACTGTCACAATGAGTATTCATGACAGTGACTGTCACAATGAGTATTCATGACAGTGACTCACAATGAGTATTCATGACAGCAACTGTCACAATGTGTATTCATGACAGTGACTGTCACAATGAGTAGTCATGACAGTGACTGTCACAATGAGTATTCATGACAGCAACTGTCACAATGTCATGACAGTTACAACCATTCACTGTCTTCAGCTTGGACTTTATCTTGGAATAGTTGGCAAACTACAGGAACCGTTGATCAATTATTGTACTAAAACACTAAAACATGTCATCAGTATGTGATCACAGACTAAACACATCATTACCAGCACATCATCAGTATGTGATCACACACTAAAACACATCATTACCAGCACATCATCAGTATGTGATCACACACTAAAACACATCATTACCAGCACATCATCAGTATGTGATCACACACTAAAACACATCATTACCAGCACACCATCAGTATGTGATCACACACTAAAACACATCATTACCAGCACATCATCAGTATGTGATCACACACTAAAACACATCATTACCAGCACATCATCAGTATGTGATCACACACTAAAACACATCATTACCAGCACATCATCAGTATGTGATCTCACCCTAACTAAACACATCATTACCCGCACATCATAAGTATGTGATCACACACTAAACACATCATTACCGGCTCATCATGAGTATGTGATCTCACACACTAAACACATCATTACTGGCATATCATCAGACGAATGTCTAGAAATTATGTAATTTACAGTGTGTGATCAGACTGGTGATGTGACAGTAACAATGTATTTCAAAGTGTGTGATCACAGACTGATAATGTGCCAATATTTATATGTTTTAGTGTATGAACACATACTGAAAAAGTGCTAGTAATGATGTGTTTCAGTGTGTGATCACAAACTGATAAAGAGCCAGTAATTATGTGTTTCAGTGTGTGATCACAGACTGATAAATTGCCAATAGTTATGTGTTTCGGAGTGTGATCACAGACTGATGATGTGTCTGAAATGATGTATTTTACAGTGTGTGATCACACACAGTAAAATACATCACTACATGTATTACACAGACTGATGACATGACAGTAATGTTGCATATTATACAAGTGTGTGACACTGGTCTACTGACCGTGGGTTGAGGACGTGGATGACACTGCCACTGGCCAGCCACAGTCTGTCACCCATCAGCACCAGGGACGTGACCGGCAGACGACCAATGGGAATGTACAGGGGTTCTACTTCCGGGTCATCCGAGGTCACATCCTGCAAGCGACAATCAATACTTTTACAATCTATATAAATGATATATGTATATGTAATGTATGTGTGCGTGCGCGCGCGTGCGTGCATGCGTGCGTGTGTATTACTGTGCTACATTTGTGGTCAGTGTGGCTGCACCACCCTCAGGTTCAATCGGTTTCCATTAGTTCATTCACTTCCTGGGATCTTTGGTTTCTTTTCTTCCAATAGCTATATCCATAAACCACTGAAACAACGTGTAACTTTGTCTCAGTGAGTAATAGACCGTTTCTATGTTATTCACAGGAATATAATCCTTTTTATACACGCACACATGCTAGCACGCACACACACACACACACACACACACATACAAACACACATAAGCTTAAGTGTGTGTGTGTTTGTGTGTGTGTGTATGTGTGTGTGTTTGTATGTGTTTCAATGTGATATGTAACACACACACAGACGCATGCACACACGCACGCACGCACGCACGCACGCACGCACGCACGCACACATGTACATATTACATTGAAAGGCAAAACAATTGAATGCAACATTTGATCAGATCTGTAAAACATTTTATGGCATGTTTTTATAGTATGGGTGGAAAAGTTTTATATATGCTTACTTCGTAGGTCTCAAACTATTCTCACGCTACACAGCTGGATACCAAATGTCTTAATTCATGATTGATTAAACCAGGAGAAACACTCACCAGTTGTTGAGGTGCCACAGATAGGATAAGAATGCAGCAGTGGAATCACATATACATACTTCACAAAACAAAACAGTGGCCAACAAATCCTGTATTATAACACATACATTGAATAATAATAATGACTTCTTTTGTGCCAATATCCTTGAAGATCAAGCTCAGTGGCGCGACAAAACCAAGGGATTAAGCAAACGCGTAATCGAAAACAATGTGTGAGTTGTCAATGGATGGATGAAGAAGCTAGGAGGCTAAGGAGGTTAGGCAGCATTAAAGAGATAGGTTTTTAGACGTCGGCAGAATGAAACTATATTACCTTCTGATTTAACACTGGCAGGAAGTGAATTCCACACCGTTGGTGCAGCAACCGAGAAAGCTCAGGTCCCATTGAAGCATTTATAATTATCATTTATAATTATCATTTACCATATTATACTATCTGTTGAGTATCAATATTTTTGTCACTTTGACCAAACTGACCTCCAGCACAGCCAAGGTGCCGTCCGCTAGACCAGCGAACACAGCAGAGCCAACAGACGAGGGTTGGAGACACAACACACTATCATGGAGGTGTCGACACCACAACTTCTCCCTACAACACAGTTACACTGTCATGGAGGTGTCAACATCACAACTCCCCCACAACACATTTATGCTGTCACGAATGTGTTGACACCACACGTTCTCCCTACAACACATTTACACTGTCATAAAGGTGTTAACACCACAAGTTCTGGATGTGTTGACACCACAACTTCTACCTACACCACATGTACACTGTCATGGAGGTATGATATCACTTCTCTCTACAACATACTGTCATGAAGGTGTCAACACCACGAGTTCTCTCTACATCGCTTGTTCACTGTCATGAAGGTATAAGCATCATATCTTCTACAGAATCTATTATTTCCTTTATTACATTAAAACTTGCTCCTTGCAGTCTTGAGTAACCTAAATCATAAGATAATGTAAACATAATCCAAATATATCAAACTCTTGTGTCACATAAAAGGTGAGTGAAGTCATAAGCCAGTTATAAATACAGGTGATTGTTGCTGGAAAGGATGGGATGAATATATAATTTCATTTTAATCAAATATTGAATCGAATATCCTCGTAATTTGGAATACGAATCGAATATCGAATCGAATACGAATATTCAGTGGCATCAAATTTGATTAAAATACTGAACGTGGTGGGATGTTTTGCCAGGATGTGACTGTGTGGATTACAGCAGCATAACATATTGTGATAGGTCATACCTTGTGTTGATGCTGAAGGCCAGCAGTTTCCAGGTGAGGGTTCCCAGCAAGAACACATCCCCCAGAGCCGAGGCACACATGATTCGACAGTCTACCTACACATCAGATGAGACAGTCTACCTACACATCAAATGAGACAGTCTACCTACACATCAGATGAGACAGTCTACCTACACATCAGATGAGACAGTCTACCTACCCATCAGATGAGACAGTCTACCTACCCATCAGATGAGACAGTCTACCTACACATCAGATGAGACAGTCTACCTACACACATCATATGAGACAGTCTACCTACACATCAAATGAGACAGTCTACCTACACATCAGATGAGACAGTCTACCTACACATCAGATGAGACAGTATACCTACCCATCAGATGAGACAGTCTACCTACCCATCAGATGAGACAGTCTACCTACACATCAGATGAGACAGTCTACCTACACACATCATATGAGACAGTCTACCTACACATCAAATGAGACAGTCTACCTACACATCAGATGAGACAGTCTACCTACACATCAGATGAGACAGTCTACCTACACACATCAGATGAGACAGTCTACCTACACATCAGATGAGACAGTCTACCTACACATCAGATGAGACAGTCTACCTACACATCAGATGAGACAGTCTACCTACACATCAGATGAGACAGTCTACCTACACACATCAGATGAGACAGTCTACCTACACATCAAATGAGACAGTCTACCTACACATCAGATGAGACAGTCTACCTACACATCAGATGAGACAGTCTACCTACACATCAGATGAGACAGTCTACCTACACATCAGATGAGACAGTCTACCTACACACATCAGATGAGACAGTCTACCTACACATCAAATGAGACAGTCTACCTACACATCAGATGAGACAGTCTACCTACACATCAGATGAGACAGTCTACCTACACACATCATATGAGACAGTCTACCTACACATCAAATGAGACAGTCTACCTACACATCAGATGAGACAGTCTACCTACACATCAGATGAGACAGTCTACCTACACATCAGATGAGACAGTCTACCTACACATCAGATGAGACAGTCTACCTACACATCAGATGAGACAGTCTACCTACACATCAGATGAGACAGTCTACCTACACATCAGATGAGACAGTCTACCTACACATCAGATGAGACAGTCTACCTACACATCAGATGAGACAGTCTACCTACACATCATATGAGACAGTCTACCTACACATCAGATGAGACAGTCTACCTACACATCAGATGAGTGTTTCTTAAAGAGCTTCCTCAGTTTCATGTTTTGTTTATTGTATTTACAATTTATTTTGCACACACAAAGACCACTGAGATGCTGGGACATTTGCCCAACATTGCTTTAGTGAACTTCTCTTGCCATACAAACTATCAGAAAACTATAACTTGTTTGATGTTATATGCATCATTAAAGAGAGGCAGGCACAAGACCAAAAGAGAAGGAACTGGAGGTAGTTGGTTGACAAGATAGTGACAGAGAAGTGGGGAACAAGACCAGAAGAGAGGGAACTGGAAGTAGTTGGTGGACAAGATAGTGACAGAGAAGTGGGGAACAAGACCAGAAGAGAGGGAACTGGAGGTAGTTGATAGACAAGATAGTGACAGAGAAGTGGGGAACAAGACCAGAAGAGAGGGAACTGGAGGTAGTTGATAGACAAGATAGTGACAGAGAAGTGGGGAACAAGACCAGAAGAGAGGGAACTGGAGGTAGTTGATAGACAAGATAGTGACAGAGAAGTGGGGAACAAGACCAGAAGAGAGGGAACTGGAGGTAGTTGATAGACAAGATAGTGACAGAGAAGTGGGGAACAAGACCAGAAGAGAGGGAACTGGAGGTAGTTGGTAGACAAGATAGTGACAGAGAAGTGGGGAACAAGACCAGAAGAGAGGGAACTGGAGGTAGTTGGTAGACAAGATAGTGACAGAGAAGTGGGAACAAGACCAAAAGAGAGGGAACTGGAGGTAGTTGGTAGACAAGATAGTGACAGAGAAGTGGGAACAAGACCAGAAGAGAGGGAACTGGAGGTAGTTGGTGGACAAGATAGTGACAGAGAAGTGGGGAACAAGACCAGAAGAGAGGGAACTGGAGGTAGTTGGTAGACAAGATAGTGACAGAGAAGTGGTGAACAAGACCAAAAGAGAGGGAACTGGAGGTAGTTGGTAGACAAGATAGTGACAGAGAAGTGGAGAACAAGACCAGAAGAGAGGGAACTGGAGGTAGTTGGTAGACAAGATAGTGACAGAGAAGTGGGGAACAAGACCAGAAGAGATGGAACTGGAGGTAGTTGGTGGACAAGATAGTGACAGAGAAGTGGGGAACAAGACCAGAAGAGAGGGAACTGGAGGTAGTTGGTAGACAAGATAGTGACAGAGAAGTGGGGAACAAGACCAGAAGAGAGGGAACTGGAGGTAGTTGGTAGACAAGATAGTGACAGAGAAGTGGGGAACAAGACCAGAAGAGAGGGAACTGGAGGTAGTTGGTGGACAAGATAGTGACAGAGAAGTGGGGAACAAGACCAGAAGAGAGGGAACTGGAGGTAGTTGGTGGACAAGATAGTGACAGAGAAGTGGGGAACAAGACCAGAAGAGAGGGAACTGGAGGTAGTTGGTGGACAAGATAGTGACAGAGAAGTGGGGAACAAGACCAGAAGAGAGGGAACTGGAGGTAGTTGGTGGACAAGATAGTGACAGAGAAGTGGGGAACAAGACCAGAAGAGAGGGAACTGGAGGTAGTTGGTGGACAAGATAGTGACAGAGAAGTGGGGAACAAGGGTAGAAGAGAAGGAACTGGAGGTAGTTGGTGGACAAGATAGTGACAGAGAAGTGGGGAACAAGGGTAGAAGAGAAGGAACTGGAAGTAGTTGGTTGACAAGATAGTGACAGAGAAGTGGGGAACAAGGGTAGAAGAGAAGGAACTGGAGGTAGTTGGTGGACAAGATAGTGACAGAGAAGTGGGGAACAAGGGTAGAAGAGAAGGAACTGGAGGTAGTTGGTTGACAAGATAGTGACAGAGAAGTGGGGAACAAGGGTAGAAGAGAAGGAACTGGAGGTAGTTGGTTGACAAGATAGTGACAGAGAAGTGGGGAACAAGGGTAGAAGAGAAGGAACTGGAAGTAGTTGGTGGACAAGATAGTGACAGAGAAGTGGGGAACAAGGGTAGAAGAGAAGGAACTGGAGGTAGTTGGTTGACAAGATAGTGACAGAGAAGTGGGGAACAAGGGTAGAAGAGAAGGAACTGGAGGTAGTTGGTGGACAAGATAGTGACAGAGAAGTGGGGAACAAGACCAGAAGAGAGGGAACTGGAGGTAGTTGATAGACAAGATAGTGACAGAGAAGGGGGGAATAAGACCAGAAGAGAGGGAACTGGAAGTAGTTGGTGGACAAGATAGTGACAGAGAAGTGGGGAACAAGGGTAGAAGAGAAGGAACTGGAGGTAGTTGGTTGACAAGATAGTGACAGAGAAGTGGGGAACAAGGGTAGAAGAGAAGGAACTGGAAGTAGTTGGTGGACAAGATAGTGACAGAGAAGTGGGGAACAAGGGTAGAAGAGAAGGAACTGGAGGTAGTTGGTTGACAAGATAGTGACAGAGAAGTGGGGAACAAGGGTAGAAGAGAAGGAACTGGAGGTAGTTGGTGGACAAGATAGTGACAGAGAAGTGGGGAACAAGACCAGAAGAGAGGGAACTGGAGGTAGTTGGTAGACAAGATAGTGACAGAGAAGTGGGGAACAAGACCAGAAGAGAGGGAACTGGAGGTAGTTGGTAGACAAGATAGTGACAGAGAAGTGTTGAACAAGACCAGAAGAGAGGGAACTGGAGGTAGTTGGTGGACAAGATAGTGACAGAGAAGTGGGGAACAAGACCAGAAGAGAGGGAACTGGAGGTAGTTGGTAGACAAGATAGTGACAGAGAAGTGGGGAACAAGACCAGAAGAGAGGGAACTGGAGGTAGTTGGTAGACAAGACAGTGACAGAGAAGTGGGAACAAGACCACAAGAGAGGGAACTGGAGGTAGTTGATAGACAATATAGTGACAGAGAAGTGGGAACAAGACCAGAAGAGAGGGAACTGGAGGTAGTTGATAGACAAGATAGTGACAGAGAAGTGGAGAACAAGACCAGAAGAGAGGGAACTGGAGGTAGTTGGTAGACAAGATAGTGACAGAGAAGTGGGGAACAAGACCAGAAGAATGGGAACTGGAGGTAGTTGGTGGACAAGATAGTGACAGAGAAGTGGGGAACAAGACCAGAAGAGAGGGAACTGGAGGTAGTTGGTGGACAAGATAGTGACAGAGAAGTGGGGAACAAGGGTAGAAGAGAAGGAACTGGAGGTAGTTGGTTGACAAGATAGTGACAGAGAAGTGGGGAACAAGACCAGAAGAGAGGGAACTGGAGGTAGTTGGTAGACAAGATAGTGACAGAGAAGTGGGGAACAAGATCAGAAGAGAGGGAACTGGAGGTAGTTGATAGACAAGGTAGTGACAGAGAAGTGGGGAACAAGACCAGAAGAGAGGGAACTGGAGGTAGTTGATAGACAAGGTAGTGACAGAGAAGTGGGGAACAAGACCAGAAGAGAGGGAACTGGAGGTAGTTGATAGACAAGGTAGTGACAGAGAAGTGGGGAACAAGGGTAGAAGAGAAGGAACTGGAGGTAGTTGGTTGACAAGATAGTGACAGAGAAGTGGGGAACAAGACCAGAAGAGAGGGAACTGGAGGTAGTTGATAGACAAGGTAGTGACAGAGAAGTGGGGAACAAGACCAGAAGAGAGGGAACTGGAGGTAGTTGATAGACAAGGTAGTGACAGAGAAGTGGGGAACAAGACCAGAAGAGAGGGAACTGGAGGTAGTTGGTAGACAAGATAGTGACAGAGAAGTGGGGAACAAGACCAGAAGAGAGGGAACTGGAGGTAGTTGGTAGACAAGATAGTGACAGAGAAGTGGGGAACAAGACCAGAAGAGAGGGAACTGGAGGTAGTTGGTAGACAAGATAGTGACAGAGAAGTGGGGAACAAGACCAGAAGAGAGGGAACTGGAGGTAGTTGGTAGACAAGATAGTGACAGAGAAGTGGGGAACAAGACCAGAAGAGAGGGAACTGGAGGTAGTTGGTAGACAAGATAGTGACAGAGAAGTGGGGAACAAGACCAGAAGAGAGGGAACTGGAGGTAGTTGGTAGACAAGATAGTGACAGAGAAGTGGTGAACAAGACCAGAAGAGAGGGAACTGGAGGTAGTTGGTGGACAAGATAGTGACAGAGAAGTGGGGAACAAGACCAGAAGAGAGGGAACTGGAGGTAGTTGGTAGACAAGATAGTGACAGAGAAGTGGGGAACAAGACCAGAAGAGAGGGAACTGGAGGTAGTTGGTAGACAAGACAGTGACAGAGAAGTGGGAACAAGACCACAAGAGAGGGAACTGGAGGTAGTTGATAGACAATATAGTGACAGAGAAGTGGGAACAAGACCAGAAGAGAGGGAACTGGAGGTAGTTGATAGACAAGATAGTGACAGAGAAGTGGAGAACAAGACCAGAAGAGAGGGAACTGGAGGTAGTTGGTAGACAAGATAGTGACAGAGAAGTGGGGAACAAGACCAGAAGAGAGGGAACTGGAGGTAGTTGGTGGACAAGATAGTGACAGAGAAGTGGGGAACAAGACCAGAAGAGAGGGAACTGGAGGTAGTTGGTGGACAAGATAGTGACAGAGAAGTGGGGAACAAGGGTAGAAGAGAAGGAACTGGAGGTAGTTGGTTGACAAGATAGTGACAGAGAAGTGGGGAACAAGACCAGAAGAGAGGGAACTGGAGGTAGTTGATAGACAAGGTAGTGACAGAGAAGTGGGGAACAAGGGTAGAAGAGAAGGAACTGGAGGTAGTTGGTGGACAAGGTAGTGACAGAGAAGTGGGGAACAAGACCAGAAGAGAGGGAACTGGAGGTAGTTGATAGACAAGGTAGTGACAGAGAAGTGGGGAACAAGGGTAGAAGAGAAGGAACTGGAGGTAGTTGGTTGACAAGATAGTGACAGAGAAGTGGGGAACAAGACCAGAAGAGAGGGAACTGGAGGTAGTTGATAGACAAGGTAGTGACAGAGAAGTGGGGAACAAGACCAGAAGAGAGGGAACTGGAGGTAGTTGATAGACAAGGTAGTGACAGAGAAGTGGGGAACAAGGGTAGAAGAGAAGGAACTGGAGGTAGTTGGTTGACAAGATAGTGACAGAGAAGTGGGGAACAAGACCAGAAGAGAGGGAACTGGAGGTAGTTGATAGACAAGGTAGTGACAGAGAAGTGGGGAACAAGACCAGAAGAGAGGGAACTGGAGGTAGTTGATAGACAAGGTAGTGACAGAGAAGTGGGGAACAAGACCAGAAGAGAGGGAACTGGAGGTAGTTGGTAGACAAGATAGTGACAGAGAAGTGGGGAACAAGACCAGAAGAGAGGGAACTGGAGGTAGTTGGTAGACAAGATAGTGACAGAGAAGTGGGGAACAAGACCAGAAGAGAGGGAACTGGAGGTAGTTGGTAGACAAGATAGTGACAGAGAAGTGGGGAACAAGACCAGAAGAGAGGGAACTGGAGGTAGTTGGTAGACAAGATAGTGACAGAGAAGTGGTGAACAAGACCAGAAGAGAGGGAACTGGAGGTAGTTGGTGGACAAGATAGTGACAGAGAAGTGGGGAACAAGACCAGAAGAGAGGGAACTGGAGGTAGTTGGTAGACAAGATAGTGACAGAGAAGTGGGGAACAAGACCAGAAGAGAGGGAACTGGAGGTAGTTGGTAGACAAGACAGTGACAGAGAAGTGGGAACAAGACCACAAGAGAGGGAACTGGAGGTAGTTGATAGACAATATAGTGACAGAGAAGTGGGAACAAGACCAGAAGAGAGGGAACTGGAGGTAGTTGATAGACAAGATAGTGACAGAGAAGTGGAGAACAAGACCAGAAGAGAGGGAACTGGAGGTAGTTGGTAGACAAGATAGTGACAGAGAAGTGGGGAACAAGACCAGAAGAGAGGGAACTGGAGGTAGTTGGTGGACAAGATAGTGACAGAGAAGTGGGGAACAAGACCAGAAGAGAGGGAACTGGAGGTAGTTGGTGGACAAGATAGTGACAGAGAAGTGGGGAACAAGGGTAGAAGAGAAGGAACTGGAGGTAGTTGGTTGACAAGATAGTGACAGAGAAGTGGGGAACAAGACCAGAAGAGAGGGAACTGGAGGTAGTTGATAGACAAGGTAGTGACAGAGAAGTGGGGAACAAGGGTAGAAGAGAAGGAACTGGAGGTAGTTGGTGGACAAGGTAGTGACAGAGAAGTGGGGAACAAGACCAGAAGAGAGGGAACTGGAGGTAGTTGATAGACAAGGTAGTGACAGAGAAGTGGGGAACAAGGGTAGAAGAGAAGGAACTGGAGGTAGTTGGTTGACAAGATAGTGACAGAGAAGTGGGGAACAAGACCAGAAGAGAGGGAACTGGAGGTAGTTGATAGACAAGGTAGTGACAGAGAAGTGGGGAACAAGACCAGAAGAGAGGGAACTGGAGGTAGTTGATAGACAAGGTAGTGACAGAGAAGTGGGGAACAAGACCAGAAGAGAGGGAACTGGAGGTAGTTGGTAGACAAGATAGTGACAGAGAAGTGGGGAACAAGACCAGAAGAGAGGGAACTGGAGGTAGTTGGTAGACAAGATAGTGACAGAGAAGTGGGGAACAAGACCAGAAGAGAGGGAACTGGAGGTAGTTGATAGACAAGATAGTGACAGAGAAGGGGGGAATAAGACCAGAAGAGAGGGAACTGGAGGTAGTTGGTAGACAAGATAGTGACAGAGAAGGGGGGAATAAGACCAAAAGAGAGGGAACTGGAGGTATTTGGTGGACAAGATAGTGACAGAGAAGTGGGGAACAAGACCAGAAGAGAGGGAACTGGAAGTAGTTGGTGGACAAGATAGTGACAGAGAAGTGGGGAACAAGGGTAGAAGAGAAGGAACTGGAAGTAGTTAGTGGACAAGATAGTGACAGAGAAGTGGGGAACAAGGGTAGAAGAGAGGGAACTGGAGGTAGTTGGTTGACAAGATAGTGACAGAGAAGTGGTGAACAAGACCAGAAGAGATGGAACTGGAAGTAGTTGGTTGACAAGATAGTGACAGAGAAGTGGGGAACAAGACCAGAAGAGAAGGAACTGGAAGTAGTTGGTTGACAAGATAGTGACAGAGAAGTGGGGAACAAGGGTAGAAGAGAGGGAACTGGAGGTAGTTGGTTGACAAGATAGTGACAGAGAAGTGGGGAACAAGACCAGAAGAGATGGAACTGGAGGTAGTTGGTTGACAAGATAGTGACAGAGAAGTGGTGAACAAGACCAGAAGAGATGGAACTGGAGGTAGTTGGTTGACAAGATAGTGACAGAGAAGTGGGGAACAAGACCAGAAGAGATGGAACTGGAGGTAGTTGGTTGACAAGATAGTGACAGAGAAGTGGTGAACAAGACCAGAAGAGATGGAACTGGAGGTAGTTGGTTGACAAGATAGTGACAGAGAAGTGGGGAACAAGACCAGAAGAGATGGAACTGGAGGTAGTTGGTAGACAAGATAGTGACAGAGAAGTGGGGAACAAGACCAGAAGAGATGGAACTGGAGGTAGTTGGTAGACAAGATAGTGACAGAGAAGTGGGGAACAAGACCAGAAGAGAGGGAACTGGAAGTAGTTGGTTGACAAGATAGTGACAGAGAAGTGGGGAACAAGACCAGAAGAGATGGAACTTGAGGTAGTTGGTTGACAAGATAGTGACAGAGAAGTGGGGAACAAGACCAGAAGAGAGGGAACTGGAAGTAGTTGGTAGACAAGATAGTGACAGAGAAGTGGGGAACAAGACCAGAAGAGATGGAACTGGAGGTAGTTGGTTGACAAGATAGTGACAGAGAAGTGGGGAACAAGACCAGAAGAGAGGGAACTGGAAGTAGTTGGTAGACAAGATAGTGACAGAGAAGTGGGGAACAAGACCAGAAGAGATGGAACTGGAGGTAGTTGGTTGACAAGATAGTGACAGAGAAGTGGGGAACAAGACCAGAAGAGAGGGAACTGGAAGTAGTTGGTAGACAAGATAGTGACAGAGAAGTGGGGAACAAGACCAGAAGAGATGGAACTGGAGGTAGTTGGTAGACAAGATAGTGACAGAGAAGTGGAGAACAAGAGTAGAAGAGAGGGAACTGGAGGTAGTTGATAGACAAGATAGTGACAGAGAAGTGGGGAACAAGAGTAGAAGAGAGGGAACTGGAAGTAGTTGGTGGACAAGATAGTGACAGAGAAGTGGAGAACAAGAGTAGAAGAGAGGGAACTGGAGGTAGTTGATAGACAAGATAGTGACAGAGAAGTGGGGAACAAGGGTAGAAGAGAGGGAACTGGAAGTAGTTGGTAGACAAGATAGTGACAGAGAAGTGGAGAACAAGAGTAGAAGAGAGGGAACTGGAAGTAGTTGGTAGACAAGATAGTGACAGAGAAGTGGAGAACAAGAGTAGAAGAGAGGGAACTGGAGGTAGTTGATAGACAAGATAGTGACAGAGAAGTGGGGAACAAGGGTAGAAGAGAGGGAACTGGAAGTAGTTGGTGGACAAGATAGTGACAGAGAAGTGGGGAACAAGAGTAGAAGAGAGGGAACTGGAGGTAGTTGGTGGACAAGATAGTGACAGAGAAGTGGGGAACAAGAGTAGAAGAGAGGGAACTGGAAGTAGTTGGTGGACAAGATAGTGACAGAGAAGTGGGGAACAAGACCAGAAGAGAGGGAACTGGAAGTAGTTGGTTGACAAGATAGTGACAGAGAAGTGGGGAACAAGAGTAGAAGAGAGGGAACTGGAGGTAGTTGGTGGACAAGATAGTGACAGAGAAGTGGGGAACAAGAGTAGAAGAGAGGGAACTGGAAGTAGTTGGTGGACAAGATAGTGACAGAGAAGTGGGGAACAAGAGTAGAAGAGAGGGAACTGGAAGTAGTTGGTGGACAAGATAGTGACAGAGAAGTGGGGAACAAGAGTAGAAGAGAGGGAACTGGAAGTAGTTGGTGGACAAGATAGTGACAGAGAAGTGGGGAACAAGAGTAGAAGAGAGGGAACTGGAAGTAGTTGGTGGACAAGATAGTGACAGAGAAGTGGGGAACAAGAGTAGAAGAGAGGGAACTGGAAGTAGTTGGTGGACAAGATAGTGACAGAGAAGTGGGGAACAAGAGTAGAAGAGAGGGAACTGGAAGTAGTTGGTGGACAAGATAGTGACAGAGAAGTGGGGAACAAGAGTAGAAGAGAGGGAACTGGAAGTAGTTGGTGGACAAGATAGTGACAGAGAAGTGGGGAACAAGAGTAGAAGAGAGGGAACTGGAAGTAGTTGGTGGACAAGATAGTGACAGAGAAGTGGGGAACAAGAGTAGAAGAGAGGGAACTGGAAGTAGTTGGTGGACAAGATAGTGACAGAGAAGTGGGGAACAAGAGTAGAAGAGAGGGAACTGGAAGTAGTTGGTGGACAAGATAGTGACAGAGAAGTGGGGAACAAGAGTAGAAGAGAGGGAACTGGAAGTAGTTGGTGGACAAGATAGTGACAGAGAAGTGGGGAACAAGAGTAGAAGAGAGGGAACTGGAAGTAGTTGGTGGACAAGATAGTGACAGAGAAGTGGGGAACAAGAGTAGAAGAGAGGGAACTGGAAGTAGTTGGTAGACAAGATAGTGACAGAGAAGTGGAGAACAAGAGTAGAAGAGAGGGAACTGGAAGTAGTTGGTGGACAAGATAGTGACAGAGAAGTGGGGAACAAGAGTAGAAGAGAGGGAACTGGAAGTAGTTGGTGGACAAGATAGTGACAGAGAAGTGGGGAACAAGAGTAGAAGAGAGGGAACTGGAAGTAGTTGGTAGACAAGATAGTGACAGAGAAGTGGAGAACAAGAGTAGAAGAGAGGGAACTGGAAGTAGTTGGTGGACAAGATAGTGACAGAGAAGTGGGGAACAAGAGTAGAAGAGAGGGAACTGGAAGTAGTTGGTAGACAAGATAGTGACAGAGAAGTGGAGAACAAGAGTAGAAGAGAGGGAACTGGAAGTAGTTGGTGGACAAGATAGTGACAGAGAAGTGGGGAACAAGAGTAGAAGAGAGGGAACTGGAAGTAGTTGGTGGACAAGATAGTGACAGAGAAGTGGGGAACAAGGGTAGAAGAGAAGGAACTGGAGGTAGTTGGTTGACAAGATAGTGACAGAGAAGTGGGGAACAAGACCAGAAGAGAGGGAACTGGAGGTAGTTGGTAGACAAGATAGTGACAGAGAAGTGGGGAACAAGAAGAGGTAGAAAAAGAAGACTACTAGATTTACACAATTTAAGGGGGAGAATAATGTATCATTAATGCAAGGAAATCTGAAACATCACACAAGTAATAATGTAGTAATGCATTTTATTTACATTTGAACATGTTTTGTCTCTATTAAGATACTACCCAGTCACCCAATCAGGTTGTATGACAACAAAAACCTGTGTTGACAAAAGGTGAACTAAACGACGACTGTAGTGAGGTATTTAATCAGTATTTTCAAGACAGTTCTATATGCACTGCTGTGCACCGAAGTGAGTGTATTTTAAGCCAGAAATTACATCATCCATTTTCAATATTTTTTTTATTATCTCAATGTTTCTAATTACTACCACATGTCCTATGGGAGTAAACAAGACAGGGTCATGTCAGGTGTATCTCTGTGGTCGTACCAGGATGTACATTCAAGTACTCTGACATAAGCCATGCTAAAATTAAAGTAATTCTAATCAGGGCCACAGCGTGCAATCGCCCACTCTCTACATTATTAATCTGCTAGGTTGGTTTTCAATGAGTCACAAGAATTTCTGCAACTTCAAAATGTTGCCAAGTCCAAGAAAGAGCATGCGTGTGTAAATCAAGACTTTATATAACCTGTCTTTAGTTAATCCTGCTGCATTTATCATAAGTTGAGTTTTCACATTTTATTTGGATGATTTTACATGAAAACGCTGGATGTAAATAAACTTGCCTTCAACATTGAATATTACACAGAATAAATTAACACTGAAGTGCAGATGGATATGTTGCATTTTCACAAACATTCCAATGTTTTAGTCTTGTATAAATATGAATGTGTGTTCCGTGTTGATACAATCACAACACAAACTGTAGAAGTTGTATGGCCGCCTACCTACCAATGGACATCATATATGTCTGACAAGGCAAATGATGCAACATGAAATGGCAAGTTTATTGGCTACTCAAATTCTCTGATCAATGGAAATAATCTGAGACTGTTGTTGGTGGCCATGTTTGCTAGGTGCACATTACAAAGTGCCCAGAACACAGAGACACCCCCCCCCCCTGTTGTTTCTAGAAACTACAGTAAGTGGACAATTACGTAATTTGAACACATTTCTCACTGGGAATGACTGCAGCAGATCAGGCCTGTTTGCAGACTCAGTGCTAGCAGGTAATATCAGCAAACTTAGACATACTTGAAAGAGTGTAGATGGGGGGATTTGTACAATGTTTTCATGAAGCACATTTGGAAGTGAACGAATCATGGCTATTTTGGTCATTATTCATGCGTACCATGAATGCATGCATGCATCTTGAAAGTTAAATGTATGTCACATTTGATGACATTTTATCAGCATTGATATGATGGCAGACACTGTGAAGACATTTCAACCTTAAAGAAGAATCCAAAGACAAGCTGCCAGATTGTGTACACAAAACTATTCTAGAGAGCCAGGAACAACTTCTTAAAGACCTCCAATGGGACACCCTCCAAACAATAAGACAAATTTAAAAGACTTAGCATAATACACAAAATGGAACATAACCTTATAGATATCCCGCTAGATCACTATATCCAACACAACACTAGATCATCATGTAAACATGAGTCAGTTCTTGCAAATTAGATACTCTGCAAACATATTTAGAAACAGCTTCTTCCCAACAACAATCAAAGAACGGAAATCACTAAACTCATTTCAAAATAATTGAATCCAACATTTTAACAATTAAGTCAGACAACCCACCATGCACACTGGTGTGATGTGTCCCTAGGACATTTTGCCAGTTACAGATACAGAAATGTTTCTCATATACGGTTTTCTTATAATCTGACAAAACATTCACATGGCTACACATGGGAATGTCCAACTGTGTCTGAAGAGTCCTACCTTGATATTTGTGGGTGTGACGAGAACCTTGTCACAGGAGATGACCAACACATCTCCGTGGTCAGCGTCCGTCTCACACACCCACACCTCACCTGCAACAATACCAGTGGTCAGCGAGGTGGTCAAGCTGAGAGAGGTCCAGCTGAGTGGTCAAACTGAGAAAGGTCACAACTGAGAGCTCAAAAAAGATGTCAACCGGAGAAGTGAGGTATGCGATGTCGAGAGAAATCTATCAATTGTGACCAAGTTCAAATGTATGAGAGGTCAATATTGTGATAGGTCAATGTTATTACCATATTCGTGATTTGCGATGAATCTGTCAATATTTAATTGCCTATTTCTTTTGCAAAAACTATTTCAACTGCAGTAGTTACAGGTAGACTAGACTATTGTAATTCCCCTTCTCAAAATATTGCCTTTAAGGATATCGCAAAACTACAACATGTTCAAAATTGCTCAGCAAAGGTTGTGACGAGGTCTCCACGCTTTACTCATTCCAAGCAGCTTCTAAAGTCTCTACACTGACTTCCTGTCCGATATCATCTTTAAGATCTGTACTATTGCTTGCCAGGTACTTACATGTACGCATCCATCATATTTACATTCTTTGCTTACTCCTGTAAGACAACCTATCCAGCTTTGATCATCTAGTTCTGATTTACTATTTGCCCCTAAAGTCAATATTGGGACTATGGCTTTTTCTGTAGCTGCATCTACTCTGGAATATGCTTGCTTCATGTTTTAGATCAGTTGAAAATATTGCTAAAGTCTGCTGTCATTTACAAACGTACCTTTACAATCTTGCCCATAGGTCACAGCTCTCTGACATACCAGTCATCAATTTGATGACAACATTGACTCTGAGATTGATTAACCCTTTATTCTGATGTGCCTCTGAGCTTGGTTTCCAAGGATTTAGATGTGCTAGAAGTGATCTTGTTATTATTAAGGTTGTGATGGGGTCAGAGCACAGTTAGACTTCCTGGTCTAACCCATACGAATGTAGTACCTTGATAATTGTGTCATTTGAGATTTTGAAAAATTCTTTTTATGTGAAATGATTGTAGTAGGACAGGCATACGAGTAGGTTCAGTGCTATGATGTATCTGCAGTGCAATGGCTCATGTTAGGCAGAGTGTAGATGGCGTGGTAATGTTAACAAACAAACAAACAGGTGTCTTCCTCTGAGAGTCTGCAAGACAGATTCTGCTCTGATCTCACCATTTGCACAGTTGGCGGCACATTCATAGACGAGTCCCTCGTCTGGCGTGTCAAATGTCTACAACCACAGCAAGAGGATTAGATTTTAGAAGCTAATCCCCGCATGGCGCTATACAAGACATAATAAATGTATTAATAAATATAAATTATATAAATTAATATAAACCAAATCAAATTTTGGTTTAAGATGTACACTAGTAAACCTTTGTATGTAAATTATATAAATCATATAAATCAATTTAAAATAAATTAAACACTGTTTTAAAGATGTATAGTACTAAACCTATGTAAATTATATAAATTAATATAAAATTAAAACATTTACTAAATCTGTGTATGTAAATTTTCTATACATTAATCTAAAACATGAACAGTGATTAAAATGTGTATGACACTAAAAAGAAATTCTAAAGCAGTGTCCGTCATTTCACAATTTGAATTAATTAAAATGTCTAATAAAAAGATATGTCTTAAAACACTTTCTAAACACCGATAAATTACCCAGTGGCTAGAATGACAGACATCAGACTAATAATAATTGTATGACTTCTTACGCATGTAGTAACCTGTATGTAGAACTAACTGGAGGGTTTGAAACAACTGAATCAAGTCTGGTGACAGTTGGATGAGAATATTCACCTTTTCAAGGTATTTTTTTTTTCTTTAAGGATATCACAAAACTACAACATGTTCAAAATTGCTCAGCAAAGGTTGTGACTATTTTTATAGTCTTCCATGAAGACTATAAAAACAGAGAAGAAGAAAACTTAACTACGTAAATCTAGAAGGAGGATTAGAAACAATTAAACGACCAGTAGTGGAAACAACTGAACTATATATATACACCACATAATATATTATAATAAGTGATTACGATGTCATATCCAAGCATTTAAGATGTAGCTGGTACCACATGGTAACAATTTTGTGGACTAAATACATTAATAATCCAACAACATCCTCCAAAATTAAATAATGTTGGTCATATCATGTGAACATCATATCTCAAAAACAAACATCTTGACTAATCACTGACGGTCAGAGGAAAAGAAATAAGCTAGAAGAAGATAGCTTAACAAAATTAAACCATAAATGAACTTGATTATGAACATGATGTAGACCGCAATGGCTCAGGGGTAGAGCTTCGGACTCTCGACTACGAGAACCCGGGTTCGAATCCTGTGCTGCGGTGTTAAAACCTTGGGGCAAATTGTTCACTCTACATTGCTCCAGTTTACTCAGCTGTATAAATGAGTACCTGGCTATAGACAGTGGTGGATATGTGTACGAGCAGCCTTCGCGCATTAATTGAAGCATATGGCTGGATTCATCCCAGAGAAGCCGAGATGGTGTCTGAGTGAACAGGGAAGTAAAATGTAAAGCGATTTGAATAGTCCTGAGGACTGGATACTGCGCTATATAAGAACTTGCCTTTACTTTTTTTTTGAGGTTACAACATGAGACAGGGGAGACAGGAGGTGGCTGTGCTGAAGAGTGAGAAAAGTTGGACCCGACTTGGCAGGTCAAGGTGATCAGGTTATCTACCTCCTCCTCCTCCTGACTGACCAGTCTGGTCTGTTTGTCCTGAGACTGGACCAGGGACTCTCTCACTCGGTCCAGGTACAACAGCTGCTTGGCAGCGAGCTGGTGGCGATGAGGGAAAGGCTGCATGTCTTCAAAGGCAAGCTGTAAATAGAAACAGATGCATTATTCCTACCCCTCTGGTTATGTGAGGGGTACTGTGTGGGGGTGTTACTTGGGGTGTCAGGGTGGCCGCCCCACACACCCGAGGGGTGGGAGGCAGTGGTTTGTTTATGACTCCATCAGGGGTGGTCATGTCATAGGACAGATGGAGGGAGTCTGGTGAAATATGGCAACAGATGCAACGTTTGCTACGAAATCGGCATGGTACAGCCAGTGGGAGGAAGAATACGGAGTTGAGGGGATGGAAGGAAGAAGATATGCAAGACCTGAAGAAGTGGCTGACTCCACGAGGGATGCTGGCGATGGTAGAAGTTGTAACACAACTATTTCACAGACCCTTTTTTACCCATTTCAATAGGCCGGTGTACCAATGACTTTGCTCCAGTACAAAAGGCTGATTAAACAGTACTGACGGCGTCTGCTGTTGAAATCGGTTTTATTCTGAGGGAGGGAAGGAGGAAGACGGAGACGGAGAGAGACAGACAGACAGAGACACTGTCACAGAGAGACAAGAGACACAGAGAGAGGAGAGAGACAAAGGGAGACAGAGAGACAGAGGGAGACAGAGAGACAGAGGGAGACAGAGAGAGAGGGCGAGGGGTAGGGCGAGGGCAAGAGAGACATATATACATCAAGGAGCAGGGGTGGAAGGCCATGACAGATGACAGAAGGGTGAAGTCGTCCTATCCTGCCCCGCAACCACTCAATGTAGAAGTAGTTGACACTGTCCCCTGCCAGCCACACCTTGATGAGAGTGTTGACGTCAAATTTGAGTGAGGGGCAGGCCTTCAGGTATCTCATTCCTTAATGAGAGTGTTGACGTCAAACATGAGTGAGGTGCAGGCCTTCAGGTGTCTCATTCCTTAATGAGAGTGTTGACGTCAAACATGAGTGAGGGGCAGGCCTTCAGGTGTCTCATACCTTGATGAGAGTGTTGACGTCAAATTTGAGTGAGGGGCAGGCCTTCAGGTGTCTCATTCCTTAATGAGAGTGTTGACGTCAAACATGAGTGAGGTGCATGCCTTCAGGTGTCTCATTCCTTAATGAGAGTGTTGACGTCAAACATGAGTGAGGTGCAGGCCTTCAGGTGCCTCATACCTTGATGAGAGTGTTGACGTCAAATTTGAGTGAGGGGCAGGCCTTCAGGTGCCTCATACCTTAATGAGAGTGTTGACGTCAAATTTGAGTGAGGGGCAGGCCTTCAGGTGTCTCATACCTTGATGAGAGTGTTGACGTCAAACATGAGTGAGGTGCAGGCCTTCAGGTGCCTCATACCTTAATGAGAGTGTTGACGTCAAACATGAGTGAGGTGCAGGTCTTCAGGTGTCTCATACCTTAATGAGAGTGTTGACGTCAAACATGAGTGAGGTGCAGGCCTTCAGGTGTGTCATACCTTAATGAGAGTGTTGACGTCAAACATGAGTGAGGTGCAGGTCTTCAGGTGTGTCATTCCTTAACGAGAGTGTTGACGTCAAACATGAGTGAGGTGCAGACCTTCAGGTGTGTCATACCTTGACGAGAGTGTTGACGTCAAATATGAGTGAGGTGCAGGCTTTCAGGTGTGTCATACCTTAATGAGAGTGTTGACGTCAAACATGAGTGAGGTGCAGACCTTCAGGTGTGTCATACCTTGACGAGAGTGTTGACGTCAAATATGAGTGAGGTGCAGGCCTGAGGTGTGTCATACCTTAATGAGAGTGTTGACGTCAAACATGAGTGAGGTGCAGGCCTTCAGGTGTGTCATACCTTAATGAGAGTGTTGACGTCAAACATGAGTGTGGTGCAGGCCTTCAGGTGTCTCATACCTTAACGAGAGTGTTTAGGTCAAACATGATTCAGGTCCAGGCCTTCAGGTGTCTCATACCTTAATGAGAGTGTTGACATCAAACATGAGTGACGTGCAGGCCTTCAGGTGTGTCATACCTTAATGAGAGTGTTGACGTCAAATATGAGTGCTGTGCAGGCCTTCAGGTGTGTCATACCTTAATGAGAGTGTTGACGTCAAACATGAGTGAGGTGCAGGCCTTCAGGTGTCTCATACCTTAATGAGAGTTTTGACGTCAAACATGAGTGAGGTGCAGGCCTTCAGGTGTCTCATACCTTAATGAGAGTGTTGACGTCAAACATGAGTGAGGTGCAGGCCTTCAGGTGTCTCATACCTTAATGAGAGTGTTGACGTCAAACATGAGTGAGGTGCAGGCCTTCAGGTGTCTCATACCTTAATGAGAGTGTTGACGTCAAACATGAGTGAGGTGCAGGCCTTCAGGTGTGTCATACCTTGACGAGAGTGTTGACGTCAAATATGAGTGAGGTGCAGGCCTTCAGGTGTGTCATACCTTAATGAGAGTGTTGACGTCAAACATGAGTGAGGTGCAGACCTTCAGGTGTGTCATACCTTGACGAGAGTGTTGACGTCAAATATGAGTGAGGTGCAGGCCTGAGGTGTGTCATACCTTAATGAGAGTGTTGACGTCAAACATGAGTGAGGTGCAGGCCTTCAGGTGTGTCATACCTTAATGAGAGTGTTGACGTCAAACATGAGTGTGGTGCAGGCCTTCAGGTGTCTCATACCTTAACGAGAGTGTTGACGTCAAACATGAGTGAGGTGCAGGCCTTCAGGTGTGTCATACCTTAATGAGAGTGTTGACGTCAAACATGAGTGCTGTGCAGGCCTTCAGGTGTGTCATACCTTAATGAGAGTGTTGACGTCAAACATGAGTGAGGTGCAGGCCTTCAGGTATCTCATACCTTAATGAGAGTTTTGACGTCAAACATGAGTGAGGTGCAGGCCTTCAGGTGTCTCATACCTTAATGAGAGTGTTGACGTCAAACATGAGTGAGGTGCAGGCCTTCAGGTGTCTCATACCTTATTGAGAGTGTTGACGTCAAACATGAGTGAGGTGCAGGCCTTCAGGTGTCTCATACCTTAATGAGAGTGTTGACGTCAAACATGAGTGAGGTGCAGGCCTTCAGGTGTGTCATACCTTAATGAGAGTGTTGACGTCAAACATGAGTGAGGTGCAGGCCTTCAGGTGTGTCATACCTTAATGAGAGTGTTGACGTCAAACATGAGTGAGGTGCAGTCCTTCAGGTGTCTTATACCTTAATGAGAGTGTTGACGTCAAACATGAGTGAGGTGCAGGTCTTCAGGTGTGTCATTCCTTGACGAGAGTGTTGACGTCAAACATGAGTGAGGTGCAGGCCTTCAGGTGTCTCATACCTTAATGAGAGTGTTGACGTCAAACATGAGTGAGGTGCAGGCCTTCAGGTGTCTCATACCTTAATGAGAGTGTTGACGTCAAACATGAGTGAGGTGCAGGCCTTCAGGTGTGTCATACCTTAATGAGAGTGTTGACGTCAAACATGAGTGTGGTGCAGGCCTTCAGGTGTCTCATACCTTAATGAGAGTGTTGACGTCAAACATGAGTGAGGTGCAGGCCTTCAGGTGTGTCATACCTTAATGAGAGTGTTGACGTCAAACATGAGTGAGGTGCAGGCCTTCAGGTGCGTCATACCTTAATGAGAGTGTTGACGTCAAACATGAGTGAGGTGCAGGCCTTCAGGTGTGTCATACCTTAATGAGTGTTGACGTCAAACATGAGTGAGGTGCAGGCCTTCAGGTGTCTCATACCTTAATGAGAGTGTTGACGTCAAACATGAGTGAGGTGCAGGCCTTCAGGTGTGTCATACCTTAATGAGAGTGTTGACGTCAAACATGAGTGAGGTGCAGGCCTTCAGGTGTGTCATACCTTAATGAGAGTGTTGACGTCAAACATGAGTGAGGTGCAGGCCTTCAGGTGTGTCATACCTTAATGAGAGTGTTGACGTCAAACATGAGAGAGGTGCAGGCCTTCAGGTGTGTCATACCTTAATGAGAGTGTTGACGTCAAACATGAGTGAGGTGCAGGCCTTCAGGTGCCTCAGGATGCCCAGCATGTCTCTCTTCTGCAGCAGCACAGCCTCGTCCCACTTCAGCATGGCGAGGGCAAACCGGAAGAGAACCTTCGGACCCTCCAGGAGGAAGCAGTCCCAGATCCTCAGCTGGGTCTGAAACACCCCAAAGTAAAGTAAAAGGTAAAGGTAAAGGTAAGTTCTTACATATAACAGTGCCAAATCCCCTGGATTTATCAAAGCACGTTTATTTATGCAGAAGGAACAACACAAGTCAGGAATTGATTGAATCAGGCCAATTGTCTGACACATTTATTCACAGCAAAAACCACAGCAAGCATGCTGGCACCGACTACGAATTGTACACGGAATTGTACAGTGCAATAACATTCAAAAACTAGTATCGAGTTTATTCTATCGACTAACTTAATTACTATTGGCTACTTAGCATAATTCACCATATGTGTGGGGGTCATGCCGCCACCAGGTCACCCAACATATTGTGACCGACCCCCACCAATGCCTACCAGCTCAATAAATTCTACATATCTTGAATAATATAGTGTATTATGTGAACAAGGAAACAACTTTCAATTATAAAATGTAAAATGTATATTTCCTGATGGCTGCGAACTGGTCCACTCAAGTTAGTGAATGTTACTTCGGTTCACTAGTGCCCCTCCTTGTGCAGGCAATGCACTGAGTGAAGGCAGACAAGAACTAAGTATCTCCCAATGTTGGGTTAATCAACCCCAGGGTGTAATTAACATAGACTTGGCCCAGTAATTAGGGTAGTTATCTTGTTGGGTAAACACAAGCAGGTGCTGGGGTAGACAGGGTGAGCTTGTAAACATATTACGCTTGGGTTTCTATTTCACATGGGGATTAATGGACAGGATTAATTGGACGTGCCTTCTATCCCATGCAGACAGTTCAGCAACAGACGGAGTGGTATATTTATGTGTACAAGTCAAACTGATGCTCATTTCTAGTTGGGGTTTTAGAGCAGAATTACAGTGTATGTGAAATTCAGCACTAAAATGTGACAATTACAGGCAATTATTCTGGATGACTGAAGCAGGCATATATACATGCAGGGGCGTAGCTAGCCGTACGCACGTGCTTCCACATCAACAAGGCAACCACAAAATTCTCGCTTCAAACGATGGCCAGAGGATGCCCAGATATGTTCAAAGCCTTTGGGAACGAAAATATCATCAATCACTTGTAACAATTTGTCAACATTTGGACAACATTGTTTTCAGTTTCCCAGTTGTGTGGACTAAGCAAATAGCTGCCGCCTGTAGGCTATCCTGGCAATGCAGCACAGCTGGGCATATAGTAATTAACTAGAAACAATTTATCAATGTTTTAACTGTGCATAGGCTAAATGACAAGACTAGAAGCTAAAGCTGACATGACCAACAGGACCAAACTTCAGTCGATCTGTGAAATGAGATGCTCCAATTGTGACAACGCACTAATGATTCACAGTTGTAGCGTCTGCTCTGGAGTATCTGGAAGCTGATGGGGATGACAAATCCCGGAACTAGTTGTTGTCAATCCAAAGGTTTGACTTCATCTTCACATTGGTAACGAGTAAGCATGCACTGTATCAACTACAAAACGAAGTGTATCGGTGGAAGACACAATGGCACATCATGAATGTCGCTGAGAGACCAGACACTCTCGACGACACGATTCAAGAATTCAATCCCGACCTATACCCCAAAAATGTACATTGCAGTCGTCATTCTGATGGTGAAGTCTGTATCGACAGCCTCAGCAGAGCGCTCTTTTAGCCCAATGCGGCGTCTCAAGAACTATCTGCGCTCTAGAATGTAAACTGAGTGCTTGATGCACGTCCACAAGGACACAGAGTTGGATGCTGAACATATCATTCATCAGTTCAGTCGTCAGAAGAACAGGCGCTTAGCGCCATTATCCCGCCCTGATTGAAGGCAGGGGTTAGTAACTGAACTCATATTGAAACCAATGCAGACTCTTCAATTACAACACATATACAACTTATAGTATTACATTATCTTGACTATGATTAAAAGGCTGTAACTATTGCAGTGACAGCTTGTTAAATTACTATAATGAGTGCATAGCTTATTTTAAAGCATATGATATAGCTAGTCATTGTAACATACATTTTTCCACTGATTTTAATGTTATTATAGTGAACACAATAATTATATTGTGATTGCCTATTATGTAGCACCTTCAAACATGTGTTATGTATACTATGGTATATTATCCGTTCAAGTCCTCCACCTTTTCAACATGTTTCATGCAGTAAGAATAAAGTGTATTTTATTTTATTTACTACTTAGCGTATTCTGTTTACCTGTGACTTAAGTTAAAATGCTCTAGGTTTCACCTGATTCGGTTGTCACCCATGCTACACAACATTCTGGAGCACCAGATCCAATGATAGAATTTAGACTAATATAATTAATTAGTGCTTCCACATGAATTTATGCCTAGCTACGCCCCTGACATGGCTATTGTAGATTTAACATACGGTTAAACAGTTTTGATAATTCAACTACTTAAACCTACCTAATGGCTCAGTGATAAATACTGACATTTACATATTCGCACAAAGCATACTAATTTTCAGATCCCCTCCCTCCTACCTTACCTCCCTCTCCCCCTCCCCCTTTCCCTCCCCTCCCTCTCTCCCTCCCCTCCCCCTCCCCCTCTCCCTCCCCTCCCCCTCTCCCTCCCCTCCCTCTCTCCCTCCCTCTCCTCCCTCTCTCCCTCCCCTCCCCCTCTCCCTCCCTCCCCCTCTCCCTCCCCTCCCCCTCTCCCTCCCCTCCCCCTCTCCCTCCCCTCCCACTCTCCCTCCCCTCCCTCTCTCTCCCTCCCCTCCCACTCTCCCTCCCCTCCCTCTCTCCCTCCCCTCCCTCTCTCCCTCCCCTCCCTCCCTCCCCTCCCTCTCTCCCTCCCCTCCCTCTCTCCCTCCCCTCCCTCTCTCCCTCCCTCCCACTCTCCCTCCCCTCCCACTCTCCCTCCCCTCCCTCTCTCCCTCCCCTCCCACTCTCCCTCCCCTCCCTCTCTCCCTCCCCTCCCTCTCTCCTCCCCTCCCACTCTCCCTCCCCTCCCTCTCTCCCTCCCCTCCCACTCTCCCTCCCCTCCCACTCTCCCTCCCCTCCCTCTCTCCCTCCCCTCCCACTCTCCCTCCCCTCCCTCTCTCCCTCCCCTCCCACTCTCCCTCCCCTCCCTCTCTCCCTCCCCTCCCACTCTCCCTCCCCTCCCTCTCTCCCTCCCCTCCCACTCTCCCTCCCCTCCCACTCTCCCTCCCCTCCCTCTCTCCCTCCCCTCCCTCTCTCCCTCCCCTCCCACTCTCCCTCCCCTCCCTCTCTCCCTCCCCTCCCTCTCTCCCTCCCCTCCCCCTCTCCCTCCCCTCCCTCTCTCCCTCCCTCCCCTCCCCCTCCCCCTCTCCCTCCCCTCCCCCTCTCCCTCCCCTCCCCCTCTCCCTCCCCTCCCCCTCTCCCTCCCCTCCCCCTCTCCCTCCCCTCCCACTCTCCCTCCCCTCCCACTCTCCCTCCCCTCCCACTCTCCCTCCCCTCCCTCTCTCCCTCCCCTCCCTCTCTCCCTCCCCTCCCTCCCTCCCCTCCCTCTCTCCCTCCCCTCCCCTCTCTCCCTCCCCTCCCTCTCTCCCTCCCCTCCCACTCTCCCTCCCCTCCCACTCTCCCTCCCCTCCCTCTCTCCCTCCCCTCCCACTCTCCCTCCCCTCCCTCTCTCCCTCCCCTCCCTCTCTCCCTCCCCTCCCACTCTCCCTCCCCTCCCTCTCTCCCTCCCCTCCCACTCTCCCTCCCCTCCCACTCTCCCTCCCCTCCCTCTCTCCCTCCCCTCCCACTCTCCCTCCCCTCCCTCTCTCCCTCCCCTCCCACTCTCCCTCCCCTCCCTCTCTCCCTCCCCTCCCACTCTCCCTCCCCTCCCTCTCTCCCTCCCCTCCCACTCTCCCTCCCCTCCCACTCTCCCTCCCCTCCCTCTCTCCCTCCCCTCCCTCTCTCCCTCCCCTCCCACTCTCCCTCCCCTCCCTCTCTCCCTCCCCTCCCACTCTCCCTCCCCTCCCTCTCTCCCTCCCCTCCCTCTCTCCCTCCCCTCCCTCTCTCCCTCCCCTCCCTCTCTCCCTCCCCTCCCTCTCTCCCACCCCTCCCACTCTCCCTCCCCTCCCTCTCTCCCACCCCTCCCACTCTCCCTCCCCTCCCTCTCTCCCTCCCCTCCCTCTCTCCCTCCCCTCCCACTCTCCCTCCCCTCCCACTCTCCCTCCCCTCCCTCTCTCCCACCCCTCCCACTCTCCCTCCCCTCCCTCTCTCCCTCCCCTCCCTCTCTCCCTCCCCTCCCTCTCCCCTCCCACTCTCCCTCCCCTCCCACTCTCCCTCCCCTCCCTCTCCCCCTCCCCTCCCTCCCTCCCCCCTTCTCAGCCACACTGCATTTAATGTGTGAATACTACTACAAATATCCTCCACTGTCTACAGCCATGTAGGAATGTTACAGGATTGTAGATGCAAGGGACATTTCATTATAATATTTACAAACATTAATCTACAACCACTGTGTCTCTCTCCATGGGTATGCAATTCATATGTGAACAATGTTATTTATAATTTATATGTGGGCTTAGATGCCTCCCATACCATATATGCTCTGTAAAAATAGGTACGGTTTGTCAATTTTGCCTGATTCCTAGCATGTGCACAACCATTAGTATTAAGACTGGTTTAAATGTATTGAATTATTACGTAACATTAGCTTTTCAACATTAAAACATTATATGTTATTCTTAAGATCATAAGTGATGCAGTTATTACACAAGTAACACAACTGACTTGTGATGATAAAACATTAAATTACAAGTAGGATTCTCATGCAAACGACTATAGAAATAGGCACATAAGGTTTCATAAATAAAGCTTGTCTGGTTATGAAAGCTACCAGTCAATGTAGAAATAATCACAACAAAACTCAGGTTTCAATTGTGGCAAATAAAAGTGCGTCTTAGAAAATGAACAAAGACACCACCTGTTGACACATTTGATGCTCTCAGAGTCTGTTCTGCCTCCACTTGCCATCAAGATACTGAACCAATTCAGAGTCAACATACACCATGTACATTGCCAGGCAGCTTACCAAGAACTGGCTACAATTACAGGTTGTTAAGCTCTCAGATAGCATCTACATCCCTTGGCCTCTGATGAGGAGACTGCTCAGATCCAGGCACAGTTTGTGACACTCACAACTGTACCTCACTCGCATGCTCACGTGTCAAGTGCCCTCTCACACTCTCATCATATTAACCTCGACTTAGCTACTGATTTTTCTAGGCTAATTCAATTTTTGCCTGAACAAATTCAATTAGTTTAGATTTCCATGTAGCTGATACCGGTGATATGCCTAATTCGTTAACTCATGGGTGTTTTATTCCGGGCGGTGAACACAATGGGAATTAATGTTTAATTTATGACAGTTCAATCACTAATCATTACTTGTCTACTTTGTGTGTTTGTTCTGTACTGGTGACGTTTACAACAAAAACTCCTACGGGGCATATCATGTTAAATTAAGTCGCGTGCTAATATACAATTACAACATGGCGTCTACTAACAACTGCCTTCTTTGTAACTAACTATTTGTGTGTGACAGAGTTAATTTAACATGAAGAGTCTGTTTTTTCTGAAAGCATCACATGTATTTATTCAGCACACACCCTGCGGAGATAAAGTGACGAGTTTAACAACATGATGTACAAGCAAAGGCTGAATATGGTCTGAAGGAAACCAGATACACAATAGGTAGATGAACTACACATGACGTAAAAAGAATCTCTTTGAGCTACACACTATTTCTTACTCATTCGTACTTGTTGTGCCAACCTGGTATTGCCTTACTAAGTTTAATTAAGAAGACTTCATGTTTCATTACCGGCTACATATAAAAACCTTTAGGTGCGGTGTAGTCAATGATAAACCCCAGTGTTTGGTAACATAAACACTTGATTGCAAAGTGCTTGTGGCCGCCAAGCAGAACACACCAATTTTGTTCTGATTTATTTTTGTACTTTGCATTTTCTCTATTATACAACTCATATGTTTTGACATAGTAAATGCGCTTGGTAAGCTATTTTTGAATGTCATAATTACAGCATATTTTTACATGGTTTCACAGCTCATATTTTGGTTTCACATTCTGCCAAAAAAAACTCATATTTGATGGTCATTTTAGATGAAAATGTTGTGGCCTTTTTTCATATGATCCTAGCTCTCCATATATTTTAATCACAGTGAATATTTGGGCTACATCTAAACGTTTTAAATCTAGTGGCCATCTCAGCTACAGCCCCAACAATGAAATAACAAGTGATATGATTCCACAGGAATGCTCCCAGAAGCAAATGTTACAGGCAATGAAATGAACAAGGAAGGATTAGCTTATCAAGAATCCAACAATTGTGCACTACGGTTGTCAGTTGTGTTTTTACATACCAACATGTACCTTTAATAACAAGTAGTTCATTTATTCCACAATCTAGAACAAAATAAATTTAGCGATTCTCGTGAATCCATTGATTTCTATGTCTCATGTTAGCTTCATTTTGCGAGAACATGTCTCTAGCAGTTATTACATGTCATGTGGCTGATTTATACAAGGTTTTTATTAACTCTTAGCAGTTAAATCATTCAACAAACAAATAATTTTTTACTGGATCTGACAATACCCAATCGAGGTCGATTCTCTGAATTTTACATACTGATTAAACATGCTACAGAATTTTTTAAGAAATGATTTCCACTACAGATTACAGTGTAATCAAGAAACCATATTTGTTGGGCATTACAAAACTGAGGATGGCATTTTATAGACAGATTGTGAGATAGCTTTGGTGCCTTGTTATTGCAAATTTAATTAGACGATGAATAAAATGTGAAGTGTTGTCTAATTTGCCTTTGCCCAGAAGACTGGAGCAACTGCAGCAGGCTGACATGTTTGATGGCAGCCACTACTCACTGAAACACACCAGGTGTGTTCATTTACCCCCACATCCATCCCTACCCCTGCAGGAGGGATCTTAGTGGGACATTTCATCACACAACCCAACACCCCTACTGACACATGGACTGCCCCAAGTGAACTTCCCACAGGGTTTAGGAAGGAAATATTGGCAGTTATGAAGGCAGAAGCTGAGTGCTTGGGACGAGGGAAGGATTGCCTGTGCCGTGGATAGACCCTCTGGGTTCAGATATCAACACTTGCTGCCTGTTACTGCTTGTTACTGCATGTTACTACAAGCTGTTACACAGGTAGGACGCTATAGATATCTTAGCTGTTACTTCTCCAGACAAAGGCCCATCTATCACAGGCTGCAGCAGCTGTTGTGAGTACTTCTAGTAGTACTTCTAGTAGTACTTCTACTAGTACTACTCCACAGCATGACTGCTGGCAAAGTTGGCAGTTTGACAGCGTAGGGTGTAATTGTGTTTACAACAAGTAATCCTCTTCTATACTTAGACTACCTGAGCAAAGATGTTTATCTGCCTGAGTCTTCCTAGTCATCTTGAATGTTGCCATTTAATATATACATATTAGGATACGGACGCCATTATGATATGTGACAAAAAGTGCAAAAAGTACACATTTTTTGCAGTCGAAATTCAGCCACTTATGTCGGTCGTGAAACTCCACTTTGAGACATTTGTTTTGGCTGTGAAGTGATCGCAGGTTTGGTTGTTGTTATTTCTAACTTGGGTGGGTGTGGTGAACACTGAGAGACTGAATGTGTAAGGTGGGCACGTGATGTGTTTTACTCTCAGTGCAGGAAGGTAGGTAAACAAACCGTTTGAGTGATGGGAAGACTGCGTCATGGGAAGGCTGCTACATGCAGTCCACAACAATGACAATACCATGGACTCATGGACACTGTACTGTACATCTTTAAAAAGTTCTTTTGTTACAGCTAAAATCTCTGTTAAGTCACATATATAACATAAATGGAGTATGGTTGAGTTAAGTATAATTCCACTGAACATACACAAACATATAGACATATAAAGGTTCCACTCCGTGAGTTCAGAGCAGGTATAGATCCATTTCTAGGTGGACATGAATGGATACTGAACCATGGCTCTCAATCAACACACATGGACACTAGACCATGGCTCTTGATGGACATGAATGGATACTGAATCATGGCTCTCAATCGACACACATGGACACTAGACCATGGCTCTTGATGGACATGAATGGATACTGAACCATGGCTCTCAATCGACACACATGGACACTAGACCATGGCTCTTGATGGACAAGAATGGATACTGAATCATGGCTCTTGATGGACATGAATGGATACTGAATCATGGCTCTTGATGGACATGAATGGATGCTGGACCATGGCTCTTGATGGACAAGAATGGATACTGAATCATGGCTCTTGATGGACAAGAATGGATGCTGGACCATGGCTCTTGATGGACATGAATGGATACTGAATCATGGCTCTTGATGGACAAGAATGGATACTGAATCATGGCTCTTGATGGACAAGAATGGATGCTGGACCATGGCTCTTGATGGACATGAATGGATGCTGGACCATGGCTCTTGATGGACAAGAATGGATGCTGGACCATGGCTCTTGATGGACATGAATGGATACTAGACCATGGCTCTTGATGGACATGAATGGATGCTGGACCATGGCTCTTGATGGACAAGAATGGATGCTGGACCATGGCTCTTGATGGACATGAATGGATACTGAATCATGGCTCTTGATGGACAAGAATGGATACTGAATCATGGCTCTTGATGGACAAGAATGGATGCTGGACCATGGCTCTTGATGGACATGAATGGATGCTGGACCATGGCTCTTGATGGACATGAATGGATGCTGGACCATGGCTCTTGATGGACAAGAATGGATGCTGGACCATGGCTCTTGATGGACATGAATGGATACTAGACCATGGCTCTTGATGGACATGAATGGATGCTGGACCATGGCTCTTGATGGACATGAATGGATGCTGGACCATGGCTCTTGATGGACAAGAATGGATGGTGGTCCATGGCTCTTGATGGACATGAATGGATGCTGGACCATGGCTCTTGATGGACATGAATGGATACTAGACCATGGCTCTTGATGGACATGAATGGATACTGGACCATGGCTCTTGATGGACATGAATGGATGCTGGACCATGGCTCTTGATGGACATGAATGGATACTGGACCATGGCTCTTGATGGACATGAATGGATACTAGACCATGGCTCTTGATGGACATGAATGGATACTGGACCATGGCTCTTGATGGACATGAATGGATGCTGGACCATGGCTCTTGATGGACATGAATGGATACTGGACCATGGCTCTTGATGGACATGAATGGATACTGGACCATGGCTCTTGATGGACATGAATGGATGCTGGACCATGGCTCTTGATGGACATGAATGGATACTGGACCATGGCTCTTGATGGACATGAATGGATACTGGACCATGGCTCTTGATGGACATGAATGGATACTAGACCATGGCTCTTGATGGACAAGAATGGATACTAGACCATGGCTCTTGATGGACATGAATGGATACTAGACCATGGCTCTTGATGGACAAGAATGGATACTGAATCATGGCTCTTGATGGACAAGAATGGATGCTGGACCATGGCTCTTGATGGACATGAATGGATGCTGGACCATGGCTCTTGATGGACAAGAATGGATGCTGGACCATGGCTCTTGATGGACATGAATGGATACTAGACCATGGCTCTTGATGGACATGAATGGATGCTGGACCATGGCTCTTGATGGACAAGAATGGATGCTGGACCATGGCTCTTGATGGACATGAATGGATACTGAATCATGGCTCTTGATGGACAAGAATGGATACTGAATCATGGCTCTTGATGGACAAGAATGGATGCTGGACCATGGCTCTTGATGGACATGAATGGATGCTGGACCATGGCTCTTGATGGACATGAATGGATGCTGGACCATAGCTCTTGATGGACAAGAATGGATGCTGGACCATGGCTCTTGATGGACATGAATGGATACTAGACCATGGCTCTTGATGGACATGAATGGATGCTGGACCATGGCTCTTGATGGACATGAATGGATGCTGGACCATGGCTCTTGATGGACAAGAATGGATGCTGGACCATGGCTCTTGATGGACATGAATGGATGCTGGACCATGGCTCTTGATGGACATGAATGGATACTAGACCATGGCTCTTGATGGACATGAATGGATACTGGACCATGGCTCTTGATGGACATGAATGGATGCTGGACCATGGCTCTTGATGGACATGAATGGATACTGGACCATGGCTCTTGATGGACATGAATGGATACTAGACCATGGCTCTTGATGGACATGAATGGATACTGGACCATGGCTCTTGATGGACATGAATGGATGCTGGACCATGGCTCTTGATGGACATGAATGGATACTGGACCATGGCTCTTGATGGACATGAATGGATACTGGACCATGGCTCTTGATGGACATGAATGGATGCTGGACCATGGCTCTTGATGGACATGAATGGATACTGGACCATGGCTCTTGATGGACATGAATGGATACTGGACCATGGCTCTTGATGGACATGAATGGATACTAGACCATGGCTCTTGATGGACAAGAATGGATACTAGACCATGGCTCTTGATGGACATGAATGGATACTAGACCATGGCTCTTGATGGACATGAATGGATACTAGACCATGGCTTTTGATGGACAAGAATGGATACTAGACCATGGCTCTTGATGGACATGAATGGATACTAGACCATGGCTCTTGATGGACAAGAATGGATACTGAATCATGGCTCTTGATGGACAAGAATGGATGCTGGACCATGGCTCTTGATGGACATGAATGGATGCTGGACCATGGCTCTTGATGGACATGAATGGATACTGGACCATGGCTCTTGATGGACATGAATGGATACTGGACTATGGCTCTTGATGGACATGAATGGATACTAGACCATGGCTCTTGATGGACATGAATGGATACTAGACCATGGCTCTTGATGGACAAGAATGGATACTGAATCATGGCTCTTGATGGACAAGAATGGATGCTGGACCATGGCTCTTGATGGACATGAATGGATGCTGGACCATGGCTCTTGATGGACATGAATGGATACTGAATCATGGCTCTTGATGGACAAGAATGGATGCTGGACCATGGCTCTTGATGGACAAGAATGGATGCTGGACCATGGCTCTTGATGGACATGAATGGATACTAGACCATGGCTCTTGATGGACAAGAATGGATACTGAATCATGGCTCTTGATGGACAAGAATGGATGCTGGACCATGGCTCTTGATGGACATGAATGGATACTAGACCATGGCTCTTGATGGACAAGAATGGATGCTGGACCATGGTTCTTGATGGACATGAATGGATACTAGACCATGGCTCTTGATGGACAAGAATGGATGCTGGACCATGGCTCTTGATGGACATGAATGGATACTAGACCATGGCTCTTGATGGACAAGAATGGATACTGAATCATGGCTCTTGATGGACAAGAATGGATGCTGGACCATGGCTCTTGATGGACATGAATGGATACTAGACCATGGCTCTTGATGGACAAGAATGGATGCTGGACCATGGCTCTTGATGGACATGAATGGATACTAGACCATGGCTCTTGATGGACATGAATGGATACTAGACCATGGCTCTTGATGGACAAGAATGGATACTAGACCATGGCTCTTGATGGACATGAATGGATACTAGACCATGGCTCTTGATGGACAAGAATGGATACTGAATCATGGCTCTTGGTGGACAAGAATGGATGCTGGACCATGGCTCTTGATGGACATGAATGGATGCTGGACCATGGCTCTTGATGGACATGAATGGATACTGGACCATGGCTCTTGATGGACATGAATGGATACTGGACTATGGCTCTTGATGGACATGAATGGATACTAGACCATGGCTCTTGATGGACATGAATGGATACTAGACCATGGCTCTTGATGGACAAGAATGGATACTGAATCATGGCTCTTGATGGACAAGAATGGATGCTGGACCATGGCTCTTGATGGACATGAATGGATGCTGGACCATGGCTCTTGATGGACATGAATGGATACTGAATCATGGCTCTTGATGGACAAGAATGGATGCTGGACCATGGCTCTTGATGGACAAGAATGGATGCTGGACCATGGCTCTTGATGGACATGAATGGATACTAGACCATGGCTCTTGATGGACAAGAATGGATACTGAATCATGGCTCTTGATGGACAAGAATGGATGCTGGACCATGGCTCTTGATGGACATGAATGGATACTAGACCATGGCTCTTGATGGACAAGAATGGATGCTGGACCATGGCTCTTGATGGACATGAATGGATACTAGACCATGGCTCTTGATGGACAAGAATGGATGCTGGACCATGGCTCTTGATGGACATGAATGGATACTAGACCATGGCTCTTGATGGACAAGAATGGATACTGAATCATGGCTCTTGATGGACAAGAATGGATGCTGGACCATGGCTCTTGATGGACATGAATGGATACTAGACCATGGCTCTTGATGGACAAGAATGGATGCTGGACCATGGCTCTTGATGGACATGAATGGATACTAGACCATGGCTCTTGATGGACAAGAATGGATACTGAATCATGGCTCTTGATGGACAAGAATGGATGCTGGACCATGGCTCTTGATGGACATGAATGGATACTAGACCATGGCTCTTGATGGACAAGAATGGATACTGAATCATGGCTCTTGATGGACAAGAATGGATGCTGGACCATGGCTCTTGATGGACATGAATGGATGCTGGACCATTGCTCTCAAAACACATGTAGACACAAATGGATACTAGACCATGGCTCTTGATGGACATGAATGGATACTGGACCATGGCTCTTGATGGACATGAATGGATACTGGACCATGGCTCTTGATGGACATGAATGGATACTGGACCATGGCTCTTGATGGACATGAATGGATACTAGACCATGGCTCTTGATGGACATGAATGGATGCTGGACCATTGCTCTCAAAACACATGTAGACACAAATGGACACTAGACCATGGCTCTCGGTGGACATGAATGGATACTGGACCATGGCTCTCAATGGACATAAATGGACACTAGACCATGGCACCTGATGGACATGAATGGATACTGTACCATGGCTCTCAATGGACATAAATGGACACTAGACCATGGCACCTGATGGTCATGAATGGATACTGGACCATGGCTCTCAATGGACATAAATGGACACTAGACCATGGCACCTGATGGACATGAATGGATACTGGACCATGACTCTCAATGGACATAAATGGACACTAGACCATGGCACCTGATCGACATGAATGGATACTGGACCATGACTCTCAATGGACACAGATAAACAGCATGGACACAACATTCATAGATGTATGGACACAGTATCATGCATCATGGATGTATGAAAGCATTATTATTTTGGATGTATAGATGCAGTATTATGCATGTATGGACACAAGTCATAGATTTATGGACACAGTATCATGGATTTGTGGTCACAGTATCATTGATATATGGACACAGTATCATAGATGTATGAACAGTGTATCACAGATATATGGACATAGTATCATGGATATAAGGACACAGTATCATAGATGTATGAACAGAGTATCACATATATATGGATATAGTATCATGGATTTAACGACACAGTGTCATAGATGTCTGAATAGAGTATCATAGATATATGGACATAGTGTCATGGGTGTATTGACAGAGTATCACGGATGTATGTATCATGGATTATATATATGGACATATTATCATGGATGTATGAATGCAGTCATCGATTGAATAGCATGGATCTATGGACACGGTATAATTGACATACTATGGATAATATATCATCCAATGTATGGACACACTATGGATAATATATGAATACTGTATCATGGATGTATGGACAGAGTATCACGGACACAGTACTATGGATGTATGGAGAAAGTATCATAGACCCCGTACCATGGATGTATGGACAGAGTATCATGGACACAGTACCATGGATGTATGGATAGAGTATCATGGACACAGTACCATGGATGTATGGACAGAGTATCATGGACACAGTACCATGGATGTATGGATAGAGTATCATGGACACAGTACCATGGATGTATGGACAGAGTATCAAGGACACAGTACCATGGATGTATGGACAGAGTATCATGGACACAGTACCATGGAGGAATGGACAGAGTATCATGGACACAGTACCATGGATGTATGGACAGAGTATCATGGACACAGTACCATGGATGTATGGATAGAATATCATGGACACAGTATCATGGATGTATGGACAGAGTATCAAGGACACAGTACCATGGATGTATGAACAGAGTATCATGGACACAGTACCATGGATGTATGGACAGAGTATCATGGACACAGTACCATGGATGTATGGACAGAGTATCATGGACACAGTACCATGGATGAATGGTCAGAGTATCATGGACACAGTACCATGGATGTATGGACAGAGTATCATGGACACAGTACCATGGATGTATGGACAGAGTATCATGGACACAGTACAATGGATGTATGGATAGAATATAATGGACACAGTACCATGGATGTATGGACAGAGTATCATGGACACAGTACCATGGATGTTTGGACAGAGTATGGACACAGTACCATGGACGTATGGACACAGTACCATGGACGTAGGGACACAGTACCATGGACGTATGGACAGAGTATCATAGACACAGTATCGTGGATGTTTGGACAGAGTATCATGGACACAGTACCATGGATGTATGGACAGAGTATCATGGACACACTACCATGGATGTATGGACAGAGTATCATGGACACAGTACCATGGATGTTTGGACAGAGTATCATGGACACAGTATCATGGATGTTTGGACAGAGTATCATGGACACAGTACCATGGATGTATGGACAGAGTATCATGGACACAATATCATGGATGTTTGGACAGAGTATCATGGACACATTACCATGGATGTTTGGACAGAGTATCATGGACACAGTATCATGGATGTATGGACAGAGTATCATGGACACATTACCATGGATGTTTGGACAGAGTATCATGGACACAGTATCATGGATGTTTGGACAGAGTATCATGGACACAGTACCATGGATGTATGGACAGAGTATCATGGACACAGTACCATGGATGTATGGACAGAGTATCATGAACACAGTACCATGGATGTATGGACAGAGTATCATGGACACAGTACCATGGATGTATGGACAGAGTATCACGGACACAGTACCATGGATGTATGGACAGAGTATCATGGACACAGTACCATGGATGTTTGGACAGAGTATGGACACAGTACCATGGACATATGGACACAGTACCATGGACGTAGGGACACAGTACCATGGACGTATGGACAGAGTATCATAGACACAGTATCATGGATGTTTGGACAGAGTATCATGGACACAGTACCATGGATGTATGGACAGAGTATCATGGACACACTACCATGGATGTATGGACAGAGTATCATGGACACAGTACCATGGATGTTTGGACAGAGTATCATGGACACAGTATCATGGATGTTTGGACAGAGTATCATGGACACAGTACCATGGATGTATGGACAGAGTATCATGGACACAATATCATGGATGTTTGGACAGAGTATCATGGACACAGTACCATGGATGTTTGGACACAGTATCATGGACACAGTACCATGGATGTATGGACAGAGTATCATGAACACAGTACCATGGATGTATGGACAGAGTATCATGGACACAGTACCATGGATGTATGGACAGAGTATCATGGACACAGTACCATGGATGTTTGGACAGAGTATCATGGACACAGTATCATGGATGTTTGGACAGAGTATCATGGACACAGTACCATGGATGTATGGACAGAGTATCATGGACACAATATCATGGATGTTTGGACAGAGTATCATGGACACAGTACCATGGATGTATGGACAGAGTATCATGGACACAGTACCATGGATGTATGGATAGAGTATCATGGACACAGTACCATGGATGTTTGGACAGAGTATCATGGACACAGTATCATGGATGTTTGGACAGAGTATCATGGACACAGTACCATGGATGTATGGACAGAGTATCATGGACACAATATCATGGATGTTTGGACAGAGTATCATGGACACATTACCATGGATGTTTGGACACAGTATCATGGACACAGTATCATGGATGTATGGACAGAGTATCATGGACACATTACCATGGATGTTTGGACAGAGTATCATGGACACAGTATCATGGATGTTTGGACAGAGTATCATGGACACAGTACCATGGATGTATGGACAGAGTATCATGAACACAGTACCATGGATGTATGGACAGAGTATCATGGACACAGTACCATGGATGTATGGACAGAGTATCATGGACACAGTATCATGGATGTTTGGACAGAGTATCATGGACACAGTACCATGGATGTTTGGACAGAGTATCATGGACACAGTACCATGGATGTATGGACAGAGTATCATGGACACAGTACCATAGATGTATGGACAGAGTATCATGGACACAGTATCATGGATGTTTGGACAGAGTATCACAGAACAGGTTTAGACTGTGGGGCGGTGCTAAAAGAAACATCATTCGGAACTCTGAGTCTAATTTGTACACGACCTGATTTTTTCTTTTAATCTCTAATCTCGCCACAGTTAATCCAGTAATCACACGGCCGAGTTTATACAAGCAATCTGATCTGACACCACGTGTGTGGTCCGGCTCTCCACAGCGTTTGAGTTGTTGAAACAATGGTATCATAGGTTATGGAGCCCTAGGTGTCGGATTGTTGCCTGGGGCATTCACAGGTTCTGCTTCACACCATTGCTGTTGCCAGCAGTGTAAGCACTACAGCTCTTTCTCACCGCAGTTTATCGCACTTGTGGTTTCTGTAAGGTTCAACCAGTTATCTGGCAGAGTAAATATTACATGTTACCCAAACGCCGCAGCTCAGGGTTTGTGGGATACTTGATGGACTGCAGGCGGCCTCTGAATCACATGACAGACATGTGATAACAACATGGGATGCCATGACGGTTACCCGGTCATGCGTGTAGGAATCCACTGGTGCATGAAGATAACCAAGTTTCAATTTCCATACCCAGATGACCACGATAAGATGTATTCCCCATGAGAAAGAAAAACTTGGAGGTCAATACCAGGAAATTGGATTAAATAATTTTGATAACAATAAAACATATTAATTTAATACAAGTTGTTTAATGTAATTTCACAAAATAATAAAAACAATGATTAAATAATAAATAATTAAAGTGATGTTATTAAATTAAAATAACTTTTGCAAAATAAAAGCCCTTAAAATGTTAAACTAACAACACAAAATAAGTGTACAAGTGTACGAGGTAACTCATGTGGTATCACACCCACTAATGTAACACACTTTTACATGTCACTGTTAATCATGCTTAACTCCTCTGTTTTTTGTTCGGCATTGGAACTCAGGGGAGTGTTTCACTGAGATAACAAGCTCTTTGGAAAATCCATCATTACACTGACTGTGCTCTTAATTTCAAGGAGTAGTTTTTAAATGCAAAATGAAAAACAGCACCAGTTTATTATTAGCAAAGACATTATTCCTATCACCTGCCAGTGGAAGTGGCCCGCTGTGAACCCTGGGACTGGGGACCATTTCATTCAGATAAAGAGCTCTTAAGGAAAACTCATCTTTAAATAAAGAGCTCTTAATGAAAACTCATCTTTAAATGAAATGTAATGTTAATTAAATAAACGGATTTTTTTTTCAAAACACAAATATCCACTGCTGTATTTACTGAGGACACAATTTCGATGACACCCCGCTGACAATGTCTCGCTGGCGCTTCTTGATGTTGACAGTTCCCCATTGACTTAGAGTATAATATAATATACTATTATTCACATGTTTATCAGTCATATTTCGCGATATGAATATATGCTTCTTGCATTTTAGTTATTGAAAATAATAGAATGCCGGCTGACGCAAGAAGAGATATACTTGCAAAATATATTCAAGAGCACTATAAAGGGTTAAAATTGGTCTTAATGTGCTAAATTGGGTTTAAGAGCTCTTAGCAAATGAAATGATGCCCAGGTTCCTGTGGGTTGTTACTACTATTATTAATAATAATACACACTGCCAGTAAACATAAGTAGTTGAATCTCAGTTGGCTTGACTGAACAAAGGAGTTGACATTAATATGTTTTGACATCACAGCATGGAGCTTTCTGAAGTCATCATCAACATTTGATATCAGTGGGTGAAAGTGCTAGGGGGTAGTGGGCTGCCAGCTGCCCCTGCTGACACCATACATCATAACATATTCTCAGAAATATACATCTTCCCATGACAGTTGACAGGAAAGCTAAGCTGACTTCCAGCACACCAGGACATGTTGTAACTGCCTGGCTCAATATGATAGTAATTATATCGTAACTTATTTGAATTGCATCATATATTCACTCGTTCAGGTGTTTAGATGTTATTTGTATTCAATACACCCGTTTTCGTTGTATGTATTATTATTGTAGAGGTTACCAGTATACTGCACTGCACTGCACTGCACTGCACTGCACTGCACTGCACTGCACTGCACTGCACTGCACTGCACTGCACTGCACTGCACTGTGTTCTCTCCAAATGAGATGTTTCAACTTGTGTGTGTGTGTATATATATATATATATATATATATATATATATACACACACAAGTTTAAACACGTCATTTGGAGAGAACACGAGGGTAAACAACTGACTTCAATCAGTAATAAACGCTGTCATTTTGAGATGATCCCTGCCATGCATGCTCCCTCACTGTGTCAACCTGTTGGACAGGGTCTTGTAGGACAAGTGACAGGTTCAATGTAACATGTCACGGTGCAGTCTATGCGAACAAAACATGCCAAAACTAATTTTATTCTCACCACAAAATCAATATTAAATAACCTCCTGGCTCAACGTTATGTATAGGAAAAGGTATACCTATTTTGCGACTCCTATTTCTGCAATATATTTGAGATCTACCATGATCCAATCCATGTACTTGCAATTTTTGTGGGTCTCCCTTTTCTGAAATTCTGTATGATAATTTGAAAGTGCAGACATCATGGACTATTTATTTGAATATTTATTTATAAGTGCTAGAAATGGTTAATAAATGTTGCCCAAATGTGAATCTGTAAACTCCTGACATTAGGAGGCGTCTATGGACGATAGTGAACGTTCCTGTTAGGTGACTGGGTTCTCATTCAGGGGCTATTGTAGCCTGACATGCCAGAGAAGTTGAAATGGTGTTCATTTGAATAGGCTTGCCAGGAAGGAAACTTAGTAATGTATAAACAATCTTTTGAGCAGTCCCATGGACTTAATCCAATGCTCCCTCGCACTCTCTCTTCCTCCCCTCTCCCACCTTCCGTCTCCCTCCTTCTCCCCTCAAACAAAAGTTTAACCAATGTTATATCAATACAATTCTGCGTATCTTTAACTATGCCGTGGTGTTATTATACTGTTTTTTGTAAACACATTAGGTTGCAATTTCGTTGTCGGGCACTTCCTGCAAATTCTGATTCGGGAAACTACACAAAGGACATAACCAATCCAGACGGAAGCTGGCTGTCGAGTCTAGACAGGAGCGTTTTCTACAAACCTAATACGTGAATTACCGGGAAAAATCAATGTGCTAACTACATCGCCGGCCATCGATTGCGTGCGATATCTGCGTCTGAATCAGTCGAACGACCAATCACTCAGATAAAATTGTAACTAGTAACTCACGTAAAACAGTTATTTCAGATCCGCTGAGATTATTTGATTATTGGATTTCAGGGCCGTGGGAGATGCCGGGAATAAAGACTGCCGTCGTATATACATCAGCCGAGTGGGTCACCCAGTAGTGTGTCTGTGACAGGGACACTGGAAGATATGTGACAGGCGGTTGACACAGCACCATGGCTGAATCTCTCAGGGCTCTTCTTTGTGTGGTGTGTTTGTCCTGTCTACTTGTCCTGGTTGCCACGGCGACAAGGAACAGGACAAGCAAGTCTACCCCGGCGCCCCGGGAGAGGGGAGACAGGGGTGGGGAGCGTGGGGGCTCCCGCAAGAAGGGCATTGACATTCCAGGGATTGTGCTGAACTTGCGCACTCAACTGAAGCAATCCAAGACGAGTCAGGCACGCACCAGGTAAGACACACCAGGGGATCATTCAGATGGTGGGATGGGATCTGGGTTGTATATTGGGAGACCAAAGGGAGCCTACAGGATCCCTGGGAGTGGTGACATGCAATGAGACCTATGACATATCATAAATCACGCTCTTTATTTCTTTTTTGCTGTTTATTCTGTTTCAGTTCATCTTTGAATTATTTTAGAGTTCAACTGTTTTTACTATAAGGAATATCTACAAAGTGTGTTAACAAATGCTGGATATAATGAATGTATCGAGGTAACGAGATGGTGGCGGTTAACGGCACCAGGCTGGAGTTGCGTAATGGCAACCCTGGTTTATTACAATACTATACAATACAATACTATACCCCCTGGTTTATTAGTTCTGTAGGTTCCCCATTGACTTAGAGTATAATATAATATACTATTATTCACATGTTTATCAGTCATATTTCGCGATATGAATATATGCTTCTTGCATTTCAGTTATTGAAAATAATAGAATGCCGGCTGACGCAAGAAGAGATATACTTGCAAAATATATTAGATTAAATATGTGTAGTATGTAAATTATACACAAAATGAAACAATTGAAGCATACTGTAAATATTTCATGCTCTACTGTGTGGACACATTAAAAGATATAAATTATCTTCCGATACTGTTAAATAATTATATATTTATGATATATATATATATATATATATATATATATATATATATATATATATATATATATATATATGTGTGTATGCACATATTATACATATACCATTGCACCATTATGCAACTGCAGTAGTACATATCTAATGGTGTCTATGAATGAAGTCACAGCCAGTTGGCATGTCAATCACCCTCCCCGCTTCCACAGTGGGAACTGTTCCCTGAGTCTTCCCAGCTGCCTGCATCCTTCCCCACCCTGGGTCTATTAAGGGTCTAGATTGGGTTTGGGAAGGTTCCACTTCGCCCACCGGTCACTTAACCTGTCAGCAGACCCTCTTAAATAGCCATCTCTCCAAGTGCTGCTGACAAGAACGCCTTATCCACCTTCATGAACCCCGGGCTATATTTCTGCCCTATCACCTGGCTGGGTTGTGTCTAGAGGCACTACAGTGTGTTTTGTTTACAATTAAAGACTGGCCAGATTGCCTAGATCAGCACACTGGAGACTTCATTACACTGTACACTTCATTACACTGTACACTGGACTCTTCATTACAATGTGCACTGGACACTTCATTACACTGTACACTGTACACTGTACACTGTACACTATACACTGTACACTGTACAATATACACTGTACACTGTACACGGGACTCTTCATTACAATGTGCACTGGACACTTCATTACACTGTTTCTGGGACACTTCATTACACTGTACACAGGACACTTCATTACACTGTACACTTCATTACACTGTACACTTCATTACAATGTATACTGGACACTTCATTACACTGTACACTTCATTACACTGTACACTGGACATTTAATTACACTGTACACTTCATTACACGGTACACACCATTACACTGTACACACCATTACACTGTACACTGGGCACTTCATTACATTGTACACTGGACACTCCATTACACTGTATACTGTACACTTCATTACACTGTACACTGGGCACTTCATTACACTGTACACTGGGCACTTCATTACAATGTACACTGGAGACTTCATTACACTGGAGACTTCATTACACTGTACACTGGAGACTTCATTACACTGTACATTGGACACTTTATTACACTGTACACTGGACACTTCATTATACTGTACATGGGACACTTCATTACACTGTACACTTCATTACACTGTACACTGGGCACTACATTACACTGTACACTTCATTACACTGTACACTGGATACTTCATTACACTGTACACTGGACACTTCATTACACTGTACACTGGACACTTCATTATACTGTACACTTTGTTACACTGGACACTTCATTACACTGTACACTTCATTACAATGTATACTGGACACTTCATTACACTGTACACTTCATTACACTGTACACTGGACATTTAATTACACTGTACACTTCATTACACGGTACACGCCATTACACTGTACACACCATTACACTGTACACTGGGCACTTCATTACATTGTACACTGGACACTCCATTACACTGTATACTGTACACTTCATTACACTGTACACTGGGCACTTCATTACACTGTACACTGGGCACTTCATTACAATGTACACTGGAGACTTCATTACACTGGAGACTTCATTACACTGTACACTGGAGACTTCATTACACTGTACACTGGACACTTTATTACACTGTACACTGGACACTTCATTACACTGTACATGGGACACTTCATTACACTGTACACTTCATTACACTGTACACTGGGCACTACATTACACTGTACACTTCATTACACTGTACACTGGATACTTCATTACACTGTACACTGGACACTTCATTACACTGTACACTGGACACTTCATTATACTGTACACTTTGTTACACTGGACACTTCATTACACTGTACACTTCATTACAATGTATACTGGACACTTCATTACACTGTACACTTCATTACACTGTACACTGGACATTTAATTACACTGTACACTTCATTACACGGTACACGCCATTACACTGTACACACCATTACACTGTACACTGGGCACTTCATTACATTGTACACTGGACACTCCATTACACTGTATACTGTACACTTCATTACACTGTACACTGGGCACTTCATTACACTGTACACTGGGCACTTCATTACAATGTACACTGGAGACTTCATTACACTGGAGACTTCATTACACTGTACACTGGAGACTTCATTACACTGTACACTGGACACTTTATTACACTGTACACTGGACACTTCATTACACTGTACATGGGACACTTCATTACACTGTACACTTCATTACACTGTACACTGGGCACTACATTACACTGTACACTTCATTACACTGTACACTGGATACTTCATTACACTGTACACTGGAGACTTCATTACACTGTACACTGGACACTTTATTACACTGTACACTGGACACTTCATTACACTGTACATGGGACACTTCATTACACTGTACACTTCATTACACTGTACACTGGGCACTACATTACACTGTACACTTCATTACACTGTACACTGGATACTTCATTACACTGTACACTGGACACTTCATTACACTGTACACTGGACACTTCATTATACTGTACACTTTGTTACACTGGACACTTCATTACACTGTACACTGGATACATCATTACACTGTACACTTCATTACACTCAGTGACTGCACACCGGACACTTCATTACACTGTACACTGGACACTTCATTACACTGTACACTGGACACTTCATTACATTGCACCATCAGTGATGTTTTCAAGTGTGTACATATTGCAGTCTGTTTTGACGAACACACACAGCTATAGGATGTAAGACCACAATAAGATGTTCGTCCGCCATTACCCATCCAAAGAGTACCCTTTAGAAATAACATGATGCAGGACCCATCCAAAGAGTACCCTTTAGAAATAGCATTATGCAGGACCCATCCAAAGAGTACCCTTTAGAAATAGCATTATGCAGGACCCATCCAAAGAGTACCCTTTAGAAATAGCATTATGCAGGACCCATCCAAAGAGTACCCTTTAGAAATAGCATTATGCAGGACCCATCCAAAGAGTACCCTTTAGAAATAGCATTATGCAGGACCCATCCAAAGAGTACCCTTTAGAAATAGCATTATGCAGGACCCATCCAAAGAGTACCCTTTAGAAATAACATTATGCAGGACCCATCCAAAGAGTACCCTTTAGAAATAACATTATGCAGGACCCATCCAAAGAGTACCCTTTAGAAATAGCATTATGCAGGATGTCTGAATTTCTGTGAGGACATATGTATTATGAAGTTATGAATGAGTAGACATGACGTGTTGTGCAGCGTGGCGTGGCATCACGAGCTGTCAAATTGAAACAGATGACATCAACATGTCAGACCAGTGTCATCTGATTCTAGCAGGAATGAAATGAAGGGGTATCAGGTGGTTTGTGTGAAACCAAAGTATTAGAATGTTACATATTTTCAGGGCACGGCTACCAGTGGAGGTTAAATATGCTGTGAAATTGTTGTTGACAGATCTACTCAAATTTGATAGGAAATTATAATGGCTGCTTATGAAAAAGTCAAATGTGGTCTTACGATATTGAATGCGACTCACGGGAAACAGGAGTGAGTTTATCACAGCAGAAGAGCGAATAATGCACTTGTGCAGTATTATAACTGATCAGCATCAGTGTATGACATAAGCACAGCCCTGGAATATGGACAGAACCAGAATAAACGGGGCGAGCCATAGTAAATAGTGTCGAACGAGTGGAATCAGAGGTGAGTGGCCAAATAGGAACACTGATAACACGGCTGCTCAAACACAAGTGGCTCTATCACAAATAGCTGTGTTTACGGAGGCTGAATATTAGCAAGAACGCTGGGTAGCTGCAATGGTATCCACAGCAAAAATAATCTTACTGCCCAAGTCTCTTGGGGTCATGGAAGTGCACCTTGGCACTGCTGCACTGGTACCCCGGTTCTACTGATGTATGAGGGGATGTCATGAGTCACTGCACTGACACATGTCACAGCACAGCTCCACTTGTCTCAATATAGTGTCATTAAAATGAAATGTCACAATACAGTGACACTATATTAACATGTCACAATACAGTGGCACTATATTGACATGTCACAGTACAGTGTCACTGTATTGATATGTCACAATACAGTGTCACTGCATTGATACATTTCACAGTACAGCTGCAGTTGCCTCAATATAGTGTCATTACACAATACAGTGATACTATAATATAGACATGTTACAATGCAGTGTCACTATACTGATATGTCACAAACCAGTGTCACTAATAGTGATATATCACAATGCAGTGTCACTACACTGACACATGTCACTTGACTGATGACAGTATGTTGTAATATAGTGGCACTATACCTGTATATGCAATACTACATTGTCATGACACTTGCAAAAGTCACAAAACATCATTACACATGTCACTACACTTCACTGAAACATGTCACTCCACTGAGACATGTCACTTCACTGACACATGTCACTTCACTGACACATGTCACTATACTGACACATGTCACTATACTGACACATGTCACATCACGGACACATGTCACTTCACTGACACATGTCACTTCACTGACACATGTCACTATACTGACACATGTCACTACACTGACACATGTCACTTCACCGACACATGTCACTTCACTGACACATTACACTAGTTAGTTACAACTGGCAACTGCCACCCAATATCTGGACAATCTGTGCCTGTAGAAGGAATCCTAGGGTTGGTTAAGTTCACTGAGACTTGACATCAGTGTGAGGAGTGACATGCTAAGGTCAATGGCTGTCACCCTTTTAATATCCCACAGTGTCGCCCCCTGAACGAGAATGGGTCACCACTCAGGTATCTCAGGTGGGTGAAAGGCAGTTTAAAAAGCAAGACATCTCACAAATACAATGGTAGATAATTCTAAGTAACAACTGTTGTTACACTTGCAGACCAGATGGTACTGGTAGAGTGTGGCCTTTGGGCCGGTGAAACAAATGAACATAGAGATGAGTATACAAGATACGCTTACAATGCGGAAAAGGTATGTTTCAATACATAAAGTAAAAAGTAAAGGCAAGTTCTTATATAGCGCAGTATCCAGTCCTTAGGACCGTTCAAAGCACTTTACGCTTTACCTCCCTGACCTGTAGACCTGTTCATCTCGGCTTCTCTGGGAAGCATCCAGCCATATGCTACAATTAATGCGCGAAGGCTACTCATACACATATCCACCACTGTCTATAGCCAGGTACTCATTTATACAGCTGAGTGAACTGGGGCAACGAAGAGTTTAAAAACTTGCCCAAGGTTTTAACACCGCAGCACAGGATTCGAACCCGGGTTCTCATAGTCAAGAATCCAACTCTACCCCCTGAGCCACTGCGCTCCACATAGATTTGCCATGCTGAAAAGTTGTTTCAATAAATAGATTAGCAATGATGTTGTTGAAGTCGCTCACACTGCTAAGTAAGTACTTCTTGTACTATAGGTAATTGACAGAAAAACTGGCATGACATCTGCTGACATGATGACATCGGGCTGCTGACGAGACATGACATCTGCTCACAATGTTGACAGGAAGACCTGACAACTGACACATAATGTCATGTGTTCATAGCTATTGCCACCGGTGCATATGGGTCAACAACTCGGCTCCCTAGAGAAGACGATTTGGTGAAATTTGCAACAAACCACACATTTACCATATTTTACTTTTCACGAACAGAACTTGTTCAAAGTACAATAGCAACGGCGACGTTTTTAGGCTGGCTTTTACGTTGGCTGGCTGTAAGTCCACTTTTTCCAATGGGGGGCAGCTAAGATATAAACACAACATAAAGTCTTCGCAGGTGATGGACTGGTATTTACACTGAGCCAGTGAAAAACCAAGTTGTCAGTTGGGGAGGCGTGTGTTTATAGAGGGGTAGACCATGGGACGGCTGGGACTGTGAGAGCTGTTTAATGCCTCTGATAACACAGACTGCCCTGATAAGACATTCACACCGGAAATGCACCAATGGGAACCATGTGTAGCTTGGAGGGTCATAATATGACAGGGTAAGGAAACACCTTGCATTGGCACAGTGGGGCTGTGTATGGGCAGAGGGGGTTGCTATGGGGAAGCAAGGGTTGACATACTCAAGAGTGTTGTTTTTACGCTGTGTGCAAGAGTGTCACTGAAAGTGAAATGGTTTGTCTATTATCCATGTCATGTTTATGACATTGAGTAAATAATGAGTAAAAATAATCACAATATACAGACTGTATACCATGGCCTGTGTACAATGCAGCTGGGTGTACAGTATACCATGGGAGTGTACAATAGGGCTGGGTGTACACCATGTCTGTGTACAATGTGGCTGGGTGTATGCCATGGTCAATGTACAATAGTGCTGGCTGTATGTTATGGCCTGTGTACAATGGGGCTGGGTGTACGCCATGTCTGTGTACAATATGCCATGGCCTGTGTGCAATAGGGCTCAGTGTACACCATGTCTCAGTCTGTGTACAATGTGGCTGGGTGTATGCCATGGCCTGTGTGCAATAGGGCTGGGTGTACGCCATGGTCTGTGTACAATATTGCTGGGTGTACACCATGGTCTGTGTACAATAGAGCTGGGTGTATACCTTGGTTTATGTACAATGGGGCTGGGTGTATACCTTGGTTTATGTACAATGGGGCTGGGTGTACACAACGGGGCTGGTTGTAGACTGTAGACCACGGCCTGTTTATATTCTGTGGTTCAGTGTGTGTTGTGGTATGTGTAGAATGTGGCTTGATACATACCATGGCCTATGTACAATGAGATGTATTAACATGGTATGTCCAACATAGTCTATAGTACCATGGACTATATTGTGCATGGTGTCAAACCATGAGGCAAATAAAATCCACCCGAATTGAGACAAGAAATGTAAGCTATACACACTTCAGTGCTTGGGAGATTCTACAGAAAGGCCAAGTTGTATTATCCGAGGGCCCCTTGTCAGACCTGTTGTTATGAAGTGGGAGGCTGACATAACCAAGTGGGAATGAAGTGGCTGAAACTGAGACTGTAATCAGAGACTGTAATGAAGGGGAAGTCTCTCCAGTGGGACTGGAACAAGGAAATATATCTCAATGGAATGTGATACTGGAAGATCTGTAGCTAACACAAGCAGGGACATGTTTAAATATCACCTCAAAAGATGTTACCTTAAATTCGCTTATAATGTTTAGTCATCATAAGTTTATACTGTAGCCTTTATATCACACATGTTTTGCCATGGTCATGCTCTCTGCCCAGAGAATAGACCAAGCAGTAATTTGTAGCAGGAAGTGTGCAATGTAGAACATGAGAAAATTAAACATCAAAGGGTATTGGGGTTAGCTCTGCTCACCTCAGCATTATTTCCAATCAATAATTTGTGTTTTAACTGGATGTTTTATTCAACATTTGAAAGGCGGAATCTTTCAAATTGCAAACATTGTTCCGAGTTTAATAAAGTAACTAAACACGAAATGGCAGGCGGTAAACCTTTAACAATTACATGCATGTTGTAGTCCCAAGAATGTAGTATAAATGACAAAATAAAACCCAGGAGCTGCCACCCTCGCTTTAGCACTGTTGTGAATGACTGGCAATGTTGTTAATTTGCTCCAGTTTGCTCAGCTGTGTAAGTGAATACCCAGCGACAAGACAGTAATGGATATATATGAAGGAGACGCATTCATACCCTGTTACAGTGCCTAGATGCAACCCACTGATGTCTAGTGGCTATTGGAATGTACAGCTATGCCTATGGGTGAAATGTTAAGCACTTACTCCTCAGAACTGGATACTACACTACATAGAACTGCTTATGTACATGCTTGTCTCTATTAAGAATAACAAGAGGTGAAATACTATCACCTACGTACCTGCATAGTTGCATTTGTTGATCTTTTACTATACTTACATGCAATATGTTATTCCTCATCACATACATATCCGGATGATCATATAATTTTCTTGTAAATGCTTAAATCCCGAAATTCTAGTTGTCTACAACTTAAATATTGCTTAAATCATTGGAAGTGTAAACATAAATATTAAAATGACATCTTTGCAATAAGCACCCAATTGCAATCACCCTTGAATCGTTGATGGGTAACATAAACAATTGAATATGGCCTATGTCCTAAATGTTCTCAACTGCCAGTTCTTAGATAACTGCAGACAACATGGGGTATTTTGTAAAGATACCACTTGTCATCAACACAGAGCTGTACATAGAAGTCTCTGTCTGACAATATACTTCACAAATGTACCACTTGATATCTGGTTGAAAATGTTACAAACTGCACACATGATGGATGGCTTTGAGTAAATAATTAAGTTACTGTATACTGATGATACATCGTCATTGCGGGTTGACTTTTGTAAAACAAATTAGGTTCAATCTGCAATAAAACAAGACAGGTCTACATGAACATGCATTTGTGTGGACAAGCATCAACAGAATCACCCTACAGGCCTGCTGGTGGTGCTGATGGGGACATACCACCAAATGGAGTCCTACGCCATTATCCACAGTAGTCCTGCTTAAAAGAACTGCATTGTGCACTTTTTGTAAATTTCTGGAAGCACTAAATGTAGGACTGGTTGAATGGAAATGATATTTCTGCGTAGTGTGATATCACAGCTGCGAAATAATGATATTTGACAGACAGTGAAAAGGTGCGTGTGCTTACAGGTGTAATTTGGCCTAGGACCCTAGGTGTCAACATTGGCCATCGGCCGTTGATTTAAGCAAAAATGAAGGGGTGTCAGGTTAGACAGTGGATTGTAGGAGAAAGAGATATGTCATTGTCACGAATTTTATACATCACATGTGTCGATGGAGACTAATTAATGTCTGAAATTTCCAATACCACGGATACACAATCCTAGTGGGAAATCAAAGAAACGTTACAGTGGCCGCCTATGGAAAATCAATTGGTGGTATCTACCATGATGTGGTGTTTGAATGCAGGGTAAAGCCACACAGTTCACTAACCTCATACTCACAGTATTGCCCCCATGCAGCCAGACCACTCTCTGAGAGTGAACACCTTCATAAACATGGCACGTGTACCTCAGCTTTGTGAAAAACAATTCTCACTCAAACGTGTGGTGCCCCTGGAGAAAATGTGATCCCCCATTGTGAAAGCCTGCTTATGGCCCTGATGGCACTGGCCCTGCATCAGTACTGAGCTTCCATAGCACCTGTCTGACAGTGTACTTTGCAAAGGTACTACTAAGTCATGATACATATCTAGTCATAAGTCATTTTTCTGATATCTCTGGGACTCTTAGATCATCCATTTCCAAACAACTTGCTCCTGAAACTGAGCTCAATATTGGCAAACGTGCTTTCTCAACATGTAGCTGTGCCAACAATCTAGAATCAACTCTCTGTTACAATTACATCTTCTGAAACTATACCCACCTTACATAATCAACCCAATACATATTTGTTTGAAATTGCTTCTCCATCACAAATTGTCGGTGGTTTCAAGCTTCAATGACAACTTCTGCCTGTTTCTGTTTATGACTACATCAAATGATATATTGTTTCTTGTGTCTCTGACCTGGAATTTTCAAGGTACTATAGAAGTGTTAGAAATATTATTATTATACCAATACAGCTGTATTAGCTGTGTACAGAAGCTTGTCTCAACGTCTCCTACTCAAAGTGGCTATTACCTGACGGTGAATATGGTGGACCTTGGTGGTATTCTTTTTCTATCAGAGAGAAACAAGACATACTATGAACGCACACACTACCCAGTAACAATTCAACATAACATATTACAATTTCAGTCAAAGCTACACACAGGACAGAGAACACATTTCAGACCAGCGAAGACGTGGAAGGTAAACAAACAAGCAGCGATGGCTAGGCCACGCTGTGGTAGGCAGCATGGGTAGGCGTGAAATGTTGTGAATAACAAACAGACAAGACAAACCTCTCTTGATGATTCTAGCACCCACCAACCCTACCAGCAGGGAGGATCAACCCTGTTCCCTTGCCCGAATAACTGACACATACACCCTTTAGGCCCTGTTACAATTTCCTGTGACCCAATTCCACACTTCCTGTGTTACCTTGTAGACCCTGTGTTCAGAGTAATTATGACTTACTGACTTTGCTGTAACAAGTCAACCATGCCATACTGTCACACAAGTAAACTATAATCTTAGTCTTAGCCAATGTTTCCTGCCAACTGTTGACTACTGACTCTAACTACATGTTGTCTTCATACACAGGGCATCCATTTCTTCTATCACTGACATGTGTACAATAAGTGCAAAGTAGGTCTGTACAAATATCACCTTTTCCTTGTCGTCACAACTGTTGCAATATTGGTGGGCTTAATTTGTCTACCATCACTGTCACCACCTCACCTGAAAAGATCTACCTATTTTTTCTCTCTCCCTCTCTGTCTCTCTCTCCCTTTCCTCTTTCTATACCCCCCCCCCTCTCTCTCTCTCTCTCCTTCTCTACCTCTCTCTATCCCTCCCTTATCTCCTTCTCTACCTCCCTCTCTCTATCCCTCCTTCTCCACATCCCTCTCTCTATCCCCCTCTCTCTCTCCCACTCTCCTCCTGTCTCTCGCACCCTTTTCCATGTCTCCCCCCATTTTCCCTCTCACTCCCTCTCCCCCTCTCTTTCTTCCTACTTTCCTCATTCCCTCCTACCCCCTTGAAGCTCACCAAAAACCTGCAAATGTCCCCCCTTGAAGCTCACCAAAAACCTGCAAATGTCCCCACTTGAAGCTCACCAAAAACCTCCAAATGTCCCCACTTGAAGCTCACCAAAAACCTGCAAATGTCCCCCCTTGAAGCTCACCAAAAACCTGCAAATGTCCCCCCTTGAAGCTCACCAAAAACCTCCAAATGTCCCCACTTGAAGCTCACCAAAAACCTCCAAATGTCCCCACTTGAAGCTCACCAAAAACCTCCAAATGTCCCCACTTGAAGCTCACCAAAAACCTCCAAATGTCCCCCCTTGAAGCTCACAAAAAACCTCCAAATGTCCCCCCTTGAAGCTCACCAAAAACCTCCAAATGTCCCCCCTTGAAGCTCACCAAAAACCTCCAAATGTCCCCCCTTGAAGCTCACCAAAAACCTCCAAATGTCCCCCCTTGAAGGTCACCAAAAACCTCCAAATGTCCCCCCTTGAAGCTCACCAAAAAACTCAAAATGTACCCCCTTGAAGCTCAGAAAAACCTCCAAATGTCCCCCCTTGAAGTTCACCAAATACCTACAAATGTCCCCCCTTGAAGCTCAGAAAAACCTGCAAATGTACCCCCTTGAAGCTCACCAAAAACCTCCAAATGTCACCCCTTGAAGGTCACCAAAAACCTCCAAATGTCCCCCCTTGAAGCTCACCAAAAACCTCCAAATGTCCCCCCTTGAAGCTCACCAAAAACCTCCAAATGTCCCCCCTTGAAGGTCACCAAAAACCTCCAAATGTCCCCCCTTGAAGCTCACCAAAAACCTCCAAATGTACCCCCTTGAAGCTCAGAAAAACCTCCAAATGTCCCCCCTTGAAGTTCACCAAATACCTACAAATGTCCCCCCTTGAAGCTCAGAAAAACCTGCAAATGTACCCCCCTTGAAGCTCACCAAAAACCTCCAACTGTATCACCTTGAAGCTCACCAAAAACCTCCAAATGCACCCCCTTGAAGCTCACCAAAAACCTCCAAATGTCCCCCTTGAAGCTCACCAAAAACCTCCAAATGTCCCCCTTGAAGCTCACCAAAAACCTCCAACTGTATCACCTGTTTGCTGTAGGAGGTTTATGGTAAGTTTCAAGTTCTGCTGGAGTTTGAAACTGGCGTAAAGTCCTCCCCATAGTGGGAGATTTAGAGGAAACGCATGCATAGAAGTCACTGGGATGAACCTGTGCTGCACTTGTGTAGCCCAGTACTTCACTCCCTTGCAGATTTATGGCTGGGCAAACAGACAGAAAGCCGTTGGGAGCAGGTGGGGCTAACAGAAAAAATTATCTTCCAAATTACTGGACATACTGTGGATACCTGCAGTGCACCGGTACTCACAGGTCACTGCAGGGGGCGCTGTAGATCACTTTCCCACTGTATTATGGGAAGTGTTGACATCAATTATAATGGTATAGAACAGAATGTAATTTATCCACATGATTATTAACTATATCATTAGCAGCGTAATGTCATTACTCCTTATATAAAGAAGAAAAGATAACATCTACACTGATAGTGAATATATTGTTTATGGCTCCAAGAATGGTTTATTGTAGTATAATTTAACTTACTTTAAGCTCCAAAGTAAGTTAAATTATACTACAATCTACATTGATAATGAGAAAAACTATGCAGTATAACATTTATTTAATGCTAAAAAGCTATCAGCAATGTAAGCCATGAAACATATAAAATATATGATATAACTAGTTATATAATATCATGACTCTTAGTCGAATATGCAGCATACAACCAATACATCTGCATGACTAATGACCATTTGTCACTTTCAGGTAGTAGTAATACGGACTGGGTTTACTTGAGTGTTTTTAACACATTTAACGTTAATAGTTAGTTTTTGTGTCTCCGTTGTCTCTGTGTCTCTCTAATATGATAGCTGTCATGCAGAACAAATTGTGTATTTATCCTGTGTGGTATTTACCATGTGCGTAGATAAGTTATCTGTTATTGCGGAATCCATTACAATTTGCATTTCCCTTTTTCACACCGTCCCGTTAGAACTCCGCTGACAACTGCTATCTACAGCACGACCAGTGCACAGAGTTGTGATGGATGCAGGTTATAAACATGGCGCAATGACTCAGTGTACAGGTTGCCAGGCTCACTGGGTGTTGGCACTGGGTGTTATCACAGGGCCAGCTGCAGCTAAGCTGGGCCCTGGGTATCATTTACTGCACATGTGGAAAACTAACTGTAAAAAGTGGGCCAGCTGGTGGGCACGGTTGTGACATATTGTGGCGCTAGACTGAGGGCATGACGGTCACGTACTCTACCCTCGACGGCTGGTCACTGTAGGCATGTGTGTGTCACCGACGTTGTTACTGTGCAAGGTTTACTCTCACTGTTTCCTGGTATACATGCATGCAGGCACATTCACACATGCAGGCACATTCACACATACAAACATTACATTTCTAACACAATATTAAACAATAAGTATTATCCACTCAACCAATCCCTCAAGCTAACCATTTAGGGAGCCAATAACTCCATGCGTATCTGCTCCATGTGTCCTGAATGTACAGTCAAAGACGCCAATAACTCCATGTGTATTTGCTCCAGGTCTGTCCTGAATGTGCTATCAGAGAAGTCAATAACTCCACCTGTATTCACTCCAGATCTGTCCTGAATGTGCTGTCAAAGAAGTCAATAACTTCACCTGTATTCACTCCAGGGCTGTCCTGAATGTGCTGTCAAATAAGTCAATAACTCCACCTGTATTCACTTCATGGCTGTCCTGAATGTGCCATCAAAGAAGTCAATAATTCCACCTGTATTCACTCCAGGGCTGTCCTGAATGTGCTGTCAAAGAAGTCAATAATTCCACCTGTATTCACTCCAGGGCTGTCCTGAATGTGCTGTCAAAGAAGCCAATAACTCCATGTGTATTTGCTCCAGGTGTCCTGAATATGCAGTCAAAGAAACAATAACTCCATGTGTATTTGCTCCAGGTGTCCTGAATGTGCTGTCAAAGAAACAATAATTCCATGTGTATTTGCTCCAGGTGTCCTGAATGTGCTGTCAAAGAAGCCAATAACTCCACCTATGCTTGCTCCAGGTGTCTTGAATGTGCTGTCGGAGAAGTCAATAACTCCACGTGTATTCACTCCAGGTCTGCCATGAATGTGCTGTCGGAGAAGCAGGACTCCCAGGAGCGGGATCTGGCTGCCCTCAAGGATGAGCTGCGGGAACTGAGGGAGCAACAGAAGAGGGACAAGGACCTGATCCTCCAGCTCCAGACCATGGCCTCAGACAACGGCTGGGGCATCGCCAACCTGAAGGGTGCCCAGGACCAGCTGAAGAAGGACTTCATCACATTCAAGAAATTGCAGGAGCGGCAGAACAACACCGTGGCCCAGGTGATTAAATGATAAATAAATAATATGTAATATGTAATATGTAATAAGTAATAAGTAATAAGTAATAAGTAATAAGTAATAAGTAATAAGTAATAAGTAATAAGTAATAAATAAATAATAAATAATAAATAATAAATAATAAATAATAAATAATAAATAATAAATAATAAATAATAAATAATAAATAATAAATAATAAATAATAAATAATAAATAATAAATAAATAATAAATAATAAATAAATAATAAATAAATAATAAATAATAAATAAATAATAAATAAATAATAAATAATAAATAAATAATAAATAATAAATAATAAATAATAAATAATAAATAAATAAATAATAAATAAATAATAAATAATAAATAAATAAATAAATAAATAAATAAATAAATAATAAATAAATAATAAATAAATAATAAATAAATAATAAATAATTAATAAATTAATAAATTAATAAATTAATAAATTAATAAATTAATAAATTAATAAATTAATAAATTAATAAATAATATATAATATATAATATATAATATAATATATAAATAATAAATAAATAAAACTTTATTTATCCCTGTAAGGGCAATTACATAGTCATTTGCATGGGCATTTGTATAAAATGTGTACAACTATACATTGTTAACAAAACATGGCAACAGGAATAGAGGATTACTTCCTACGGTTTGTTTTGCAACTGGAACGCCAAAAACGACATCCCGACCGGCGACGGCAAAGTCAAACACTAACACAGAAAGCGCCTTCCTAAACGCTTCTTGTTCGCAGAAATGAGTGCTGTCTCACTGTCATAGCTTTATGCAGAGACCCGTCCACCCGTCATTTGGACGGGTAAAAACGAATATGGACAGGTAGAAATATGGGTGGACGGGTAAATAAATGAAGGAGCAAAAAAAGTCTTCCAAAACCATAGATATTGTTAGTTATGCCTTGAAAGTGAGTGTAAATGGTGTCACATGTGTGTTTGTAGTCCTGTTCAGGTCAAAGAAATACATTTAAAGTTTGTGAATTGGCTTAACAGTTAACATCCACATGTCCACCAAAACATGTGTGACTGGCAATAATTTAATCCCTGCATAAAGCCCTGGCGCCTTCCAACAAATGTCTTGTTCTCAGAAACGAGTGCTGTCTCGCTGTGTAGGTGGAGGAGTTTCTGTCGTCGAACGAGCTGCAGCACAAGGTCTACCACTCGGCCATCCGCAACCTGCAGAAGGAGCTCATGCGCCTGCGTAAACTCATAGAGCAGGACCGGGCGAATCTGAACGAGTTCAAGCGGGTCTTTGACAGTCAGATGACACGGAGAGTCCACCAGGAGACACTGCCGCTGACAGGCCCACAGGAGCGCACCAACAAGATACCCACAATCCCCCTGGAGGAGCGGGAGGAGCAATACAACGCTGTCCAGACGAGTCTCGCCGAACTGTCCGAGAAGGAGCAGGAGTTGGCCGCAGACCTTGACCACTTCAACGGGAAGTTTGTCCAGTACGATGGGGAACTGGCCCGCATCTACAGGTGTGTGGATCATTTGTCTGTTACACTTGTACCTACAGGTAACTTACCTGTGAACATTCGGGTATCTGGAAGATTATCTATGTTTAGAAAGTGTTTAAAGACATATCTTTTTATTAGATATTTTAATTAATTCAAATTTTGTGAAATGACGGACACTGTTTTAGAATTTCTGTTTAGTGTTATACACGTTTTAATCAGTGTTTATGTTTTAGATTAATGTATAGATAATTTACATACACAGATTTATAGTAAATGTTTTAATTTTATATTAATTTATATAATTTACAGAGGTTTAGTACTATACATCTTTAAAACAGTGTTTAATTTATTGCAAATTGATTTATATGATATAATTTACATACAAAGGTTTACTAGTGTACATCTTAAACCAATATTTGATTTGGTTTATATTAATTTATATAATTTATATTTATTAATATATTTATTATATGTCTTGTACAGTGCATCGATCCGCCATGTGGGAATTAGCGCTATAGAAAAAAAGTTTTATTATTTTTATTATGTAGATCACTTCACTGTCTGTTCACCTGTATCTACAGGTACACAGGTACGTAGGCCTCTTCACTGTCTGTCTTTACCTGTATCTTCAGATATGTAGGCCACCTAATATAGGCGGTTGCCAATACACGCCACCCCAGTATGTGCTCCATGAAACATGGCATCTATTTCCAATATAGACTATATTAAACATTATAATATCTATCCTGAATCTAGACTAGGTGGAGCATGATATCTGTCCTCTCCGGGGTACATGGAACATGTTATCTGTCCTCAATGTCCTACATGAAACACATGATCTGTCCACAAGATGTACTACAAGAAGAGCTCATGTTATATTGTTGTTCTCCTCTTGTAGTCCCTATTGTCAGGGGTGAGGTGGGCCATGGCTACTGTAGTCCCTATTGTCAGGGGTGAGGTGGGCCATGGCTACTGTAGTCCCTGTTGTCAGGGGTGAGGTGGGCCATGGCTACTGTAGTCCCTATTGTCAGGGGTGAGGTGGGCCATGGCTACTGTAGTCCCTATTGTCAGGGGTGAGGTGGGCCATGGCTACTGTAGTCCCTATTGTCAGGGGTGAGGTGGGCCATGGCTACTGTAGTCCCTGTTGTCAGGTGTGAGGTGGGCCATGGCTACTGTAGTCCCTGTTGTCAGGTGTGAGGTGGGCCATGGCTACTGTAGTCCCTGTTGTCAGGGGTGAGGTGGGCCATGGCTACTGTAGTCCCTGTTGTCAGGGGTGAGGTGGGCCATGGCTACTGTAGTCCCTGTTGTCAGGGGTGAGGTGGGCCATGGCTACTGTAGTCCCTGTTGTCAGGGGTGAGGTGGGCCATGGCTACTGTAGTCCCTGTTGTCAGGGGTGAGGTGGGCCATGGCTACTGTAGTCCCTATTGTCAGGGGTGAGGTGGGCCATGGCTACTGTAGTCCCTGTTGTCAGGGGTGAGGTGGGCCATGGCTACTGTAGTCCCTATTGTCAGGGGTGAGGTGGGCCATGGCTACTGTAGTCCCTATTGTCAGGGGTGAGGTGGGCCATGGCTACTGTAGTCCCTATTGTCAGGGGTGAGGTGGGCCATGGCTACTGTAGTCCCTGTTGTCAGGTGTGAGGTGGGCCATGGCTACTGTAGTCCCTGTTGTCAGGTGTGAGGTGGGCCATGGCTACTGTAGTCCCTGTTGTCAGGGGTGAGGTGGGCCATGGCTACTGTAGTCCCTGTTGTCAGGGGTGAGGTGGGCCATGGCTACTGTAGTCCCTGTTGTCAGGGGTGAGGTGGGCCATGGCTACTGTAGTCCCTGTTGTCAGGGGTGAGGTGGGCCATGGCTACTGTAGTCCCTGTTGTCAGGGGTGAGGTGGGCCATGGCTACTGTAGTCCCTGTTGTCAGGGGTGAGGTGGGCCATGGCTACTGTAGTCCCTGTTGTCAGGGGTGAGGTGGGCCATGGCTACTGTAGTCCCTGTTGTCAGGGGTGAGGTGGGCCATGGCTACTGTAGTCCCTATTGTCAGGGGTGAGGTGGGCCATGGCTACTGTAGTCCCTGTTGTCAGGGGTGAGGTGGGCCATGACTACTGTAGTCCCTATTGTCAGGGGTGAGGTGGGCCATGGCTACTGTAGTCCCTGTTGTCAGGGGTGAGGTGGGCCATGACTACTGTAGTCCCTATTGTCAGGGGTGAAGTGGGCCATGGCTACTGTAGTCCCTGTTGTCAGGGGTGAGGTGGGCCATGGCTACTGTAGTCCCTGTTGTCAGGTGTGAGGTGGGCCATGACTACTGTAGTCCCTATTGTCAGGGGTGAGGCGGGCCATGGCTACTGTAGTCCCTATTGTCAGGTGTGAGGTGGGCCATGGCTACTGTAGTCCCTGTTGTCAGGTGTGAGGTGGGCCATGGCTACTGTAGTCCCTGTTGTCAGGGGTGAGGTGGGCCATGGCTACTGTAGTCCCTATTGTCAGGGGTGAGGCGGGCCATGGCTACTGTAGTCCCTATTGTCAGGTGTGAGGTGGGCCATGGCTACTGTAGTCCCTGTTGTCAGGTGTGAGGTGGGCCATGGCTACTGTAGTCCCTGTTGTCAGGGGTGAGGTGGGCCATGGCTACTGTAGTCCCTATTGTCAGGGGTGAGGCGGGCCATGGCTACTGTAGTCCCTATTGTCAGGGGTGAGGTGGGCCATGGCTACTGTAGTCCCTATTGTCAGGTGTGAGGTGGGCCATGGCTACTGTAGTCCCTGTTGTCAGGGGTGAGGTGGGCCATGGCTACTGTAGTCCCTATTGTCAGGGGTGAGGCGGGCCATGGCTACTGTAGTCCCTATTGTCAGGTGTGAGGTGGGCCATGGCTACTGTAGTCCCTGTTGTCAGGGGTGAGGTGGGCCATGGCTACTGTAGTCCCTGTTGTCAGGGGTGAGGTGGGCCATGGCTACTGTAGTCCCTGTTGTCAGGTGTGAGGTGGGCCATGGCTACTGTAGTCCCTGTTGTCAGGGGTGAGGTGGGCCATGGCTACTGTAGTCCCTGTTGTCAGGGGTGAGGTGGGCCATGGCTACTGTAGTCCCTGTTGTCAGGGGTGAGGTGGGCCATGGCTACTGTTGTCCCTGTTGTCAGGGGTGAGGTGGGCCATGGCTACTGTAGTCCCTGTTGTCAGGGGTGAGGTGGGCCATGGCTACTGTAGTCCCTGTTGTCAGGGGTGAGGTGGGCCATGGCTACTGTAGTCCCTGTTGTCAGGTGTGAGGTGGGCCATGGCTACTGTAGTCCCTGTTGTCAGGGGTGAGGTGGGCCATGGCTACTGTAGTCCCTGTTGTCAGGGGTGAGGTGGGCCATGGCTACTGTAGTCCCTGTTGTCAGGGGTGAGGTGGGCCATGGCTACTGTTGTCCCTGTTGTCAGGGGTGAGGTGGGCCATGGCTACTGTAGTCCCTGTTGTCAGGGGTGAGGTGGGCCATGGCTACTGTAGTCCCTGTTGTCAGGGGTGAGGTGGGCCATGGCTACTGTAGTCCCTGTTGTCAGGGGTGAGGTGGGCCATGGCTACTGTAGTCCCTATTGTCAGGGGTGAGGTGGGCCATGGCTACTGTAGTCCCTATTGTCAGGTGTGAGGTGGGCCATGGCTACTGTAGTCCCTGTTGTCAGGTGTGAGGTGGGCCATGGCTACTGTAGTCCCTATTGTCAGGGGTGAGGTGGGCCATGGCTACTGTAGTCCCTGTTGTCAGGGGTGAGGTGGGCCATGGCTACTGTAGTCCCTGTTGTCAGGGGTGAGGTGGGCCATGGCTACTGTAGTCCCTATTGTCAGGGGTGAGGTGGGCCATGGCTACTGTAGTCCCTGTTGTCAGGGGTGAGGTGGGCCATGGCTACTGTAGTCCCTGTTGTCAGGGGTGAGGTGGGCCATGGCTACTGTAGTCCCTGTTGTCAGGTGTGAGGTGGGCCATGGCTACTGTAGTCCCTGTTGTCAGGGGTGAGGTGGGCCATGGCTACTGTAGTCCCTGTTGTCAGGGGTGAGGTGGGCCATGGCTACTGTAGTCCCTTTTGTCAGGTGTGAGGTGGGCCATGGCTACTGTAGTCCCTGTTGTCAGGTGTGAGGTGGGCCATGGCTACTGTAGTCCCTGTTGTCAGGGGTGAGGTGGGCCATGGCTACTGTAGTCCCTGTTGTCAGGTGTGAGGTGGGCCATGGCTACTGTAGTCCCTGTTGTCAGGGGTGAGGTGGGCCATGGCTACTGTAGTCCCTGTTGTCAGGGGTGAGGTGGGCCATGGCTACTGTAGTCCCTATTGTCAGGGGTGAGGTGGGCCATGGCTACTGTAGTCCCTGTTGTCAGGGGTGAGGTGGGCCATGGCTACTGTAGTCCCTGTTGTCAGGGGTGAGGTGGGCCATGGCTACTGTAGTCCCTGTTGTCAGGTGTGAGGTGGGCCATGGCTACTGTAGTCCCTGTTGTCAGGGGTGAGGTGGGCCATGGCTACTGTAGTCCCTGTTGTCAGGGGTGAGGTGGGCCATGGCTACTGTAGTCCCTGTTGTCAGGTGTGAGGTGGGCCATGGCTACTGTAGTCCCTGTTGTCAGGTGTGAGGTGGGCCATGGCTACTGTAGTCCCTGTTGTCAGGGGTGAGGTGGGCCATGGCTACAGTAGTCCCTATTGTCAGGTGTGAGGTGGGCCATGGCTACTGTAGTCCCTGTTGTCAGGGGTGAGGTGGGCCATGGCTACTGTAGTCCCTGTTGTCAGGGGTGAGGTGGGCCATGGCTACTGTAGTCCCTGTTGTCAGGGGTGAGGTGGGCCATGGCTACTGTAGTCCCTGTTGTCAGGTGTGAGGCGGGCCATGGCTACTGTAGTCCCTGTTGTCAGGGGTGAGGTGGGCCATGGCTACTGTTGTCCCTGTTGTCAGGTGTGAGGTGGGCCATGGCTACTGTAGTCCCTATTGTCAGGGGTGAGGTGGGCCATGGCTACTGTTGTCCCTGGTGTCAGGGGTGAGGTGGGCCATGGCTACTGTAGTCCCTGTTGTCAGGGGTGAGGCGGGCCATGGCTACTGTTGTCCCTGTTGTCAGGGGTGAGGTGGGCCATGGCTACTGTAGTCCCTGTTGTCAGGGGTGAGGTGGGCCATGGCTACTGTAGTCCCTGTTGTCAGGGGTGAGGTGGGCCATGGCTACTGTAGTCCCTGTTGTCAGGGGTGAGGTGGGCCATGGCTACTGTAGTCCCTATTGTCAGGGGTGAGGTGGGCCATGGCTACTGTAGTCCCTGTTGTCAGGGGTGAGGTGGGCCATGGCTACTGTAGTCCCTGTTGTCAGGGGTGAGGTGGGCCATGGCTACTGTAGTCCCTGTTGTCAGGTGTGAGGTGGGCCATGGCTACTGTAGTCCCTGTTGTCAGGGGTGAGGTGGGCCATGGCTACTGTAGTCCCTGTTGTCAGGGGTGAGGTGGGCCATGGCTACTGTAGTCCCTGTTGTCAGGTGTGAGGTGGGCCATGGCTACTGTAGTCCCTGTTGTCAGGTGTGAGGTGGGCCATGGCTACTGTAGTCCCTGTTGTCAGGGGTGAGGTGGGCCATGGCTACTGTAGTCCCTATTGTCAGGTGTGAGGTGGGCCATGGCTACTGTAGTCCCTGTTGTCAGGGGTGAGGTGGGCCATGGCTACTGTAGTCCCTGTTGTCAGGGGTGAGGTGGGCCATGGCTACTGTAGTCCCTGTTGTCAGGGGTGAGGTGGGCCATGGCTACTGTAGTCCCTGTTGTCAGGGGTGAGGTGGGCCATGGCTACTGTAGTCCCTGTTGTCAGGGGTGAGGTGGGCCATGGCTACTGTTGTCCCTGTTGTCAGGGGTGAGGTGGGCCATGGCTACTGTAGTCCCTGTTGTCAGGGGTGAGGTGGGCCATGGCTACTGTAGTCCCTGTTGTCAGGGGTGAGGTGGGCCATGGCTACTGTAGTCCCTGTTGTCAGGGGTGAGGTGGGCCATGGCTACTGTAGTCCCTGTTGTCAGGTGTGAGGCGGGCCATGGCTACTGTAGTCCCTGTTATCAGGGGTGAGGTGGGCCATGGCTACTGTAGTCCCTGTTGTCAGGTGTGAGGCGGGCCATGGCTACTGTTGTCCCTGTTGTCAGGGGTGAGGTGGGCCATGGCTACTATAGTCCCTGTTGTCAGGTGTGAGGTGGGCCATGGCTACTGTTGTCCCTGTTGTCAGGGGTGAGGTGGGCCATGGCTACTGTAGTCCCTGTTGTCAGGTGTGAGGCGGGCCATGGCTACTGTAGTCCCTGTTGTCAGGGGTGAGGTGGGCCATGGCTACTGTTGTCCCTGTTGTCAGGTGTGAGGTGGGCCATGGCTACTGTAGTCCCTATTGTCAGGGGTGAGGTGGGCCATGGCTACTGTTGTCCCTGGTGTCAGGGGTGAGGTGGGCCATGGCTACTGTAGTCCCTGTTGTCAGGGGTGAGGCGGGCCATGGCTACTGTTGTCCCTGTTGTCAGGGGTGAGGTGGGCCATGGCTACTGTAGTCCCTGTTGTCAGGGGTGAGGTGGGCCATGGCTACTGTTGTCCCTGTTGTCAGGGGTGAGGTGGGCCATGGCTACTGTAGTCCCTATTGTCAGGGGTGAGGTGGGCCATGGCTACTGTTGTCCCTGTTGTCAGGGGTGAGGTGGGCCATGGCTACTGTAGTCCCTGTTGTCAGGGGTGAGGCGGGCCATGGCTACTGTTGTCCCTGTTTTCAGGGGTGAGGTGGGCCATGGCTACTGTAGTCCCTATTGTCAGGGGTGAGGTGGGCCATGGCTACTGTTGTCCCTGGTGTCAGGGGTGAGGTGGGCCATGGCTACTGTAGTCCCTGTTGTCAGGGGTGAGGTGGGCCATGGCTACTGTTGTCCCTGTTGTCAGGGGTGAGGTGGGCCATGGCTACTGTAGTCCCTGTTGTCAGGGGTGAGGCGGGCCATGGCTACTGTTGTCCCTGTTGTCAGGGGTGAGGTGGGCCATGGCTACTGTAGTCCCTATTGTCAGGGGTGAGGTGGGCCATGGCTACTGTTGTCCCTGTTGTCAGGGGTGAGGTGGGCCATGGCTACTGTAGTCCCTGTTGTCAGGGGTGAGGCGGGCCATGGCTACTGTTGTCCCTGTTGTCAGGGGTGAGGTGGGCCATGGCTACTGTAGTCCCTATTGTCAGGGGTGAGGTGGGCCATGGCTACTGTAGTCCCTGTTGTCAGGGGTGAGGTGGGCCATGGCTACTGTTGTCCCTGTTGTCAGGGGTGAGGTGGGCCATGGCTACTGTAGTCCCTGTTGTCAGGGGTGAGGCGGGCCATGGCTACTGTTGTCCCTGTTGTCAGGGGTGAGGTGGGCCATGGCTACTATAGTCCCTGTTGTCAGGTGTGAGGTGGGCCATGGCTACTGTTGTCCCTGTTGTCAGGGGTGAGGTGGGCCATGGCTACTGTAGTCCCTGTTGTCAGGTGTGAGGCGGGCCATGGCTACTGTAGTCCCTGTTGTCAGGGGTGAGGTGGGCCATGGCTACTGTTGTCCCTGTTGTCAGGTATGAGGTGGGCCATGGCTACTGTAGTCCCTATTGTCAGGGGTGAGGTGGGCCATGGCTACTGTTGTCCCTGGTGTCAGGGGTGAGGTGGGCCATGGCTACTGTAGTCCCTGTTGTCAGGGGTGAGGCGGGCCATGGCTACTGTTGTCCCTGTTGTCAGGGGTGAGGTGGGCCATGGCTACTGTAGTCCCTGTTGTCAGGGGTGAGGTGGGCCATGGCTACTGTAGTCCCTGTTGTCAGGGGTGAGGTGGGCCATGGCTACTGTAGTCCCTGTTGTCAGGGGTGAGGTGGGCCATGGCTACTGTAGTCCCTGTTGTCAGGGGTGAGGTGGGCCATGGCTACTGTTGTCCCTGTTGTCAGGGGTGAGGTGGGCCATGGCTACTATAGTCCCTGTTGTCAGGTGTGAGGTGGGCCATGGCTACTGTTGTCCCTGTTGTCAGGGGTGAGGTGGGCCATGGCTACTGTAGTCCCTGTTGTCAGGTGTGAGGCGGGCCATGGCTACTGTAGTCCCTGTTGTCAGGGGTGAGGTGGGCCATGGCTACTGTTGTCCCTGTTGTCAGGTGTGAGGTGGGCCATGGCTACTGTAGTCCCTATTGTCAGGGGTGAGGTGGGCCATGGCTACTGTTGTCCCTGGTGTCAGGGGTGAGGTGGGCCATGGCTACTGTAGTCCCTGTTGTCAGGGGTGAGGCGGGCCATGGCTACTGTTGTCCCTGTTGTCAGGGGTGAGGTGGGCCATGGCTACTGTAGTCCCTATTGTCAGGGGTGAGGTGGGCCATGGCTACTGTTGTCCCTGGTGTCAGGGGTGAGGTGGGCCATGGCTACTGTAGTCCCTGTTGTCAGGGGTGAGGTGGGCCATGGCTACTGTTGTCCCTGTTGTCAGGGGTGAGGTGGGCCATGGCTACTGTAGTCCCTGTTGTCAGGGGTGAGGCGGGCCATGGCTACTGTTGTCCCTGTTGTCAGGGGTGAGGTGGGCCATGGCTACTGTAGTCCCTATTGTCAGGGGTGAGGTGGGCCATGGCTACTGTTGTCCCTGTTGTCAGGGGTGAGGTGGGCCATGGCTACTGTTGTCCCTGGTGTCAGGGGTGAGGCGGGCCATGGCTAGTGTTGTCCCTATTGTCAGGGGTGAGGTGGGCCATGGCTACTGTTGTCCCTGTTGTCAGGGGTGAGGTGGGCCATGGCTACTGTTGTCCCTGGTGTCAGGTGTGAGGTGGGCCATGGCTACCATTTTCTTTCTTTCTATTTTCTTTCCCCACTTTTCTCTCACTACGTTCTCCCACTCTTCCCAGACCTCTCATAACACAGGCCTCCCATTGTATTCTTGGTCTTCCTCATTATCTTTTTTCCTCCACTTTCTGATCTCTTTGTCAATTTTTCCCCTACCATTCTTTCCACATATCCGGCCCATTTCATGTCCACATAAACAATAAACACTACATAAACAAATGCAGGCTCCTATATAGTGCAGTGTCCAGTCATGAAAGTGGTTTCCACAACACGTCCTACATGAGTCCTGTTTATTTTAGTATAATTAACTTACTTTGGAGCTTAATGTCGAAGATGACTACGACGTTTCGATCCGTCAGCTACGGACCTTGTTCACGTACTGGTGCCACGCGTGTTGCCTTAGATTTTGGCAGGATAATTTGATTGTAGCCATATACATCAAATAGAGAGCCCCTACCATGAACAGAGACCAGGGATACCATCAGCCTGCCATCTATAATCAAATTATCCCGCCGAAATCTGAGGCAACACACGTGACACCAGTACGTGAACCCATAGATGACGGGTCGAAACGTTGTACTCATCTTCGACATTAAGCTCCAAAGTAAGTTAATTATACTACAATAAACCATTCTTGGAACCATGAACAATACATTCACTATGAGTCGTGTTCTCTGCCCGCAGCATGTACTTCAACCTGAGTCTACAGCTGTCTCAGCTGGAGAACAAGCTGTTGATGAGACAACAGCAGGTCTTCCAGTCGGACCTCCACAACATGCAGCGCATGTTCGTCAACTTCACCCAACAGATCATCAACATGGAGCAACAGACGGCGGCCTACAAGAAGGCCGACGTCGGCGTCACGGCACGCGCGACGCGGGAGCGTCACCAGGACATGTCACTGATGTCAGCGACGGTGACGCAGCAGGGAATGCGACTGCGCACCGTCGAGGACATGATGTCGAACTATCAACGCTCGAATCGACACCAACTGCAGCTGCTGAACACGTCGATCTCGCAGCTGAACGTGAGTCTCGCCAGATTCGCGCGGAGTCTCACCGCACACAACACGAAGGCGAATAATGTGTTCGTCGACGTCGATGACAAGTTGATGGAGTATCACAAGCGCATCAAGAGTAACCTCGCTCGCCTCACGAGTATCGAGGTGAAGGTGTTGAATGCGTCACTTGAGCAGTGTCGTAAGACGAACCAAGACCTCGTCCAGGATATCAAGCTCGCTGACATCGGCCGCAGTGTCACCCGCATGGACCGCATGGTCAGCGACCAGAACGGCAAGATCGCAAAGTGAGTCTGGGTCAACGTTGGTTGGTGTGTGTCACTGACAGGTAGAGTGTCAAGTTGTGTCTGGGTCAACGTCGGTTGGTGTGTGTCACTGACAGGTAGAGTGTCAAGTTGTATCTGGGTCAACGTTGGTTGGTGTGTGTCACTGACAGGTAGAGTGTCAAGTTGTGTCTGGGTCAACGTTGGTTGGTGTGTGTCATTACAGGTAGAGTGTCAAGTTGTATCCGTAGCTTTATGCAGTCATATTTATACCCGTCACCCCTTCTTTTGGATGGGTAAAAACGAATGTGGATGGGTAGAAATATGGGTGGACGGGTGGATGACGGGTTACAAAATGAAGGAGCCAAAAAAGGTCTTCCTAAACCATAGATATTGTTAGTTATGCCTTGAATGTGAGCGTAAATGGTGTCACATGTGTGTTTGTAGCCCATTTCACATCAGCAAAATACATTTAAAGTTTGTGAACTGGCTTAACAGTTAACATCTACATGTCCACCAAAACATGTGTGCCTGGCAATAATTTGATCCTGCATAAAGCCCTGATTGTATCACTGTCAGCGTTAGATAGTGCAGCTAGAATGTCAAGCCTGTGTCAAGATATGGTAGAATACGAAGTACAATATGTCGCTGTCACAACATCGAATAAGTTTGTGACACTGACAGTTAGGATGTCAAGTAAGTCAGTTGACATAGTTTTCCTATAATCAGTGTGATGTAGTAACTGATGACCATAGCATGCAGTCAGCTGTGTCTGACTGAGATGATGAAGGCAGTAACATCATACAGTATCCAAGACCTGCTTAAGCACAAAGGTGTCCGTGTACATTCTCATTTTGTATGGTCTGTGTAGGATGGACCACAGTGTGTCCCAGCTGTTTGAGGAGAACAAGGACCACATGAGGACCATTGAGGCTGTGGAGACCCGCATGGACCACTTCATGGAATTGACACCTAAAGTGACAGCCTTACAACAGGAAATCAACAACATCATCTCCGATCTCCCAAGGGGTGAGTAATCATATCTCACCTCCCTAGGGTCACCTTTGACCTCCACTTAGGTTACCTTTGACCTCAGTATGATTGTATAATCAATCTCACCTTTGATTGCTCCATGGTTGAGTAATCAACCACATTTTTACCTCCCTAGGGTTGAGTAATCAGCCTCACCTTTAACTTCAAAAAGGGAGAACATTCACCATCACCTTTGACCTCCCTAGGGTGAGAAGTCAACCTTATCTTTGACCTCCCTGTGGGAGAATAATCAACCTTACCTAGCTTTGAACCCCCTATGGGTGAGGAATCAACATAACTGTTCACCTTTTTATGGGTGAGTAATCACCCTCACCTTTGAGAAAGTAATCAAATCTCACTGTTGATGCCTTATGATGAAAACAACTGTAACTTGACTGAGAGGGATTATATGAGTCTTACCTTCCGCCTTCAAGTGAGTATATAGTATATAGTATATATAGAAGGAATAAACCACCTCTGCTTTGAATAATAAACCTCAAGTTCACCCTTTGTAGGAGTGAATAAAAATACCCATGATATTTTTCATTTATCCAGTATGTCTTTACTGCAGTAATCAACAATACCTTCCAACTTACATGTACGCTCATACAGTCACTTAACTAGAGCAGGGTGGTGTAAACATAATTGCTCAGATTTTGGAATTGCAGCAAAGATTTCCACCCTCATGGCCTCACTTTGTAGGGTGACAACTGTTCTGTGTTAGTGCACCCAACAAACTAAGTTCCTGGAAAATACTTTATGCAAAAACCAAGTGTACTAAATTTCCAACATGTTGACAGCTTCAGATATGAAGTACCACCCTACAACTACCCCCGCCACCCTACAACTACCCCCGCCACCCTACAACTACCCCCGCCACCCTACAACTACCCCCGCCACCCTACAACTACCCCCATGTTCACCTTCTTAAGCAACAAGTTATTAATTAAAATATTTATCCAAATAACATGTGTACATTGTTAAAGAAGCAACTTCAACAATTTCCCAGTTTCGCGTCGTTATTTGAAACAAACACCACCCTAGACCTAGAGTGAACTGTGCAGCACGTCGCTTCGTCCATAAATTTATTCTGTTGTAACTACACAGTGCAGAGGGTAAAACATGAGCTAGCAAGTTATCTACAATTGTTTTTGTTGCCTAGTAATATTTCTAACTGCAAAACTGAAGATACAATTCAGAACACTGTTCAGCGAGGTCAGGTTAGAACTGTAACTGATTTTAGCCACCTGACTTTTGGCTCACACACTCAATAATATGCATCCCAGTCATATACAATAGCCAATATTGGCTTCTTACCACATGCCATACTCAAATTCAGACACATGCTAGATCAAAATGATTGTACATAGCTCATGATGTTGACATAAAGAAAATGTTTGGGGCTAAAATTTCAGCAAACCATACAATACTTAATTTCATGTCCACCATCCAATTTCTAATGACTTGAAGAACACGTTGCTAGGCAACGGGTCACATGACATAAAGGCAAACTTCTACCCATTGAAACAAGCAATAAACTTCTGCATGTGTGTGACATGTTTCAGACTGCATGGAAGTTGGAGAGAACCACCGCGAGAGTGGTCAGTATCTGGTCAAGCCGGACGCGAGCCAGCGGTCACTGCGAGTGTACTGTCAGTTTGACGATGCGGGCAGTTGGCTGGTGGTCCAGCGACGCGTGGACGGGTCGGAATCGTTCGACCGTAACTGGCGGGAGTACAGCAGTGGCTTCGGTGACCTTGACCTCAACTTCTGGTTGGGCAACGAGAACCTGCACTACTTCACGTCCCAGGACGGGTACAAGCTGCACATAGAGATGACAGCCTTGAACGACGAGCTGTGGACGGCAGACTACAGCTTCTTCCAGGTGAACCATGGCAGGGGGCTCTCCCCAGCAACTTACTTACTTACTTATGCCTTTTTGCTCGCTGGGAGCACAGGCCATCGACCAAGGAACGCCATCGTTTTCTGCCAGTGGCCATCTTCTCCATCTCTCTCCTGGTGTATCCCATTTCCTTTGTTTCTTTTTCGGTGTCTCTCTGCCAGGTGTTTCGTGGCCTACCTCTTTCCTCTTCCCTGGGGGGTTCCATGTTTGACATGCTTGACGGGTGATGGTTTCTGGTGGTTTCTTTAGTGTATGTCCTATCCATCTCCATTTTCTCTTCTTTATTTCATTTTTTATGGGTAGTTGCTTGGTTGTTTTCCACAGTGTGGTGTTGGATACCTTGTCTGTCCACTCCAGGTGTAGTATTCTGCGCAGGCATTTGTTGATGAAGGTCTGTATTCTCTTTAGTGTCTTCAGTGTAGTTCGCCATGTCTCCGATCCATAGAGTAAAACTGCCTTGATATCTCCCCAGCAAACAAGGAACCATTTCTGAACCAGTTGGCACGTGTCATACTGGTTCATAATTGGTACCGCTCCACCAGTACATGTTTTCATGTGTATTCACGTGAATACACGTGTTCTGTCTGTTGTCACGAGTTTTGAATGAGTTTGACACGAGTCGTGCTGGGTCAGAACTGGTACAGTTTCACTGGCACATGTCATCACATGAAAAACTCGTGATTTCACGGTAAACACGTGTTGACACACCAAATTTGTTCACAGAATCCGGTGAATTCACGTATGGAAACAAGACAATTGAGCCAGTTGTACTCGTGAATTCACTTACAGAACATGTGAAATCACAGGTCATTGTTTCCTGGGTCTCACTTGATTACCCATGCTCTATGATGGTAGCACTTTTTAGCCCCTCCCGTCCATCTGGTTCTGATGGTGCCACCAGGGCGGCCTTACCCCAGAATAGGGTACAGACGCTGATTGGCTCTCAGGCCGACTATGAAATGAAACTAAAATAAGGATATGCTGTTATAAGATAATACTAAACTATGAAAAGTGTATTCAACATTGCATTATGTTTGTGTGACTGTAACAAAATAAACAGACACAAAATTTACAATTATTTATGAAGCATGAATTACGGCTGGATTAGCCTCGATTACCCAGGCTCCATGAGGTGGCACCACTTTCTAGCCCCTCACACGGATAACTTTCAAAAGCCGGCAAAGTGACCAGATTGTTTTCTAAATGGAGTTACGCAGCTGAGCCAGAGTTAGTTAAGCGACACTATTTCTGTTTGCTCTCTTTTTGTGCATGATGCCTGATTTAACCAGCGTAAATTCCTTAACCCTTCATCACTGTTTGCAAGATTCATAGCTTATCACGTACAGTCGTGATGTAAAGCAGAACACATGGAGTTGAAATAGTAGGTAGAAACAGTGATGAAAAATTTAAAGAAAAATAATTTTGGCCGGAACAGCAGAACAAAAGCCTGGTCTTGACATTGAGCTAATAACGATCTCTATGATTATAATATGTACCTCGGAATGTATGTATTAAGTTTCTGTAACAAATCTTATCATCACCACCATCATCATTAATTTCAAATGTCCATTACAGGTAATCTGTAAGCACCACAAGCCAGAACATCCAGGTTTAACTTTGGCAAACAATACCACCACAATCTGAACTTGCCAATTTACTAGATAAGTTGAAAATATTGCACAAGTAACAACTCAACCACCATTAAAAAACTCTTCCCAATGTCCTCCATACACCCAGATGCAGGAAGTGGTTTCCCAAAGTATTCACATCCTGATGTTTGCTATGATAACACTGTCACCAGCTGTCATTTGTCCTCAACTAATTGATGCACCTGGACAAACTTTAAAACCACTAAAAACTATAAAATAAACCAATAGGAATTTAAAGCTGTTTTTTATTATTTTTATTAGACATTTAAATTAATTCAAATTGTTGTGAAATGACAGACACTGCTTTACAATTTCTTATTAGTGTTATACACGTTTTATTCAGTGTTTATATTTTAGATTAATGTATAGATAATTTACATACACCGATTTAGTAAATGTTTTAATTTTATATTTATATTTTATATTAATTTATATAATTTACACTTGTTTAGTACTATACATCTTTAAAACAGTGTTTAATTTATTTTAAATTGATTTATATGATTTATATAATTTACATACAAAGGTTTATACTAGTGAACTTATTAAGCCAAAATTTGATTTGATTTATATTAATTAATATTATTTACATTTGTATTTATTAATACATTTACTGTCTTGAACAGCACATCGAACCGCCATGCAGGAATTAGTGCCTTAGAAAAATATTTTTATTATTATATTATTATTAAGTGGTATATTGAAGAAGATTAACAGCCTCTCTCTGTTCCAGGTCGGAGACAAAACAACAAACTACAAGCTGCGTGTAGGCGGCTACAGTGGTAATGGGACAGATGCACTGAAGTACTCCAACGACATGCCGTTTAGCACAAAGGACTCGGACAACGACGTGAGCAGTACGCACTGTGCCAAGTTCTACACGGCAGGCTGGTGGTACAAGCACTGCCACTACTGCAACCTCAATGGCCGCTATACCGTCGGCATTGTCTGGTTCAACCAACACTTTGACGAGTGGGTTCAGATGCGCGCCACGAAGATGCTGATCCAGCGCGTCAATGCCACCTTGCTGTCAGAAGTCAGTAGTGACGATGACCTGACACCAACCCCGCCCATGGGTGATGACATCTAACGTCAGCACTGATTAGAAGACGTTATTTAGCATAGTGTGTTTTGGTAACGATGGTACCGGTACCGGTAGCGGTATGCATTCTGAGAATGAAACCCAAACATTGCCCCAGGATGGAGCAGCATCGGGGCACAGTGTTGTGACGTTTTGTATGGTGACATTTTGAAGCCAGCGTTGACAGACATGTCAACTGTGTGTGTCAATGACGTGACACTGACACTATCAAACTGGTAAGACTGAGACAAAGACATCGTCACCACACTGTCAAAGTGAGGTCGTCAGGACATTCTTGCGAATCAGGGACAGCTGTGACATTAGTTCACTGACTTCTTAAAGTGTGAATTACTGAATGATGCATTAGCCAATCAGATATGTTCACAACCCGGACTGACAAAACACAAATGTGGCAAAGTACGACTGGTTATGTAACAAGTTGGTACATTGTTGTGTAGGATATTATGTGTGAGGTAGCACACTGCCATCTACACCATAGGCGGGTCCAGGGGGCCATAGACCCCCTAGACCAAACAATGTATGAATTTGGCTAGTTGGCCAGAGGAGATATTGAGGGAAAATGCATTATTGGAAAGCCTAACACAGAATGTGTCTACCCTCTGATAAATGCTGATGAAAACTGGAAAATGAAGGAAATGTCAAGTTGTAAGAACTCATGTGACTTGTGTAAGTGTTAGCATTTGTTCTTGTCTTTACTCATTATATATACTCTAGTTGTTTTAACTTATACTTTTACTTTCACTTTAAACTCACACCGTAATTTTGCTCCCCTCGCAGCAGTCTGCCATTCAGGAAAGAGGTTTACAATATCACCCTGTGAAGATACAAATGCAAAAAGTTGACACAGGATAAATATGGAAGCCAGACTAGTTTGTGTATAACCTGTACAACTGGCTAGTGTTTGTGTAGAATACATCTCACTAAGTACCAATTCTAATCTCCAGAGAGATGTGATTCACTGTCGAGAAACGTCGAATGTTTTACATAAACAAACTCACACTTTACATTAGACACAAAGCAGTCAAATGCTTATTCCTTCGATGGAGTCACTCTAAGAAGCTTACATCGTTTCTGACTGGTGTGTAACTATTAAACTTGTCATCCCACTGTGACATTTTCACAAAAAGAAAATGTGCACGACATGGACCACTGAAATCGACTAAATTCTGTAAATTAATTACACGTCTCGCTAAGAATGTGGCTGGTGTAGTTAATGTGTGATTTGCCAGTGTTCCTATGTGATACATGTATAAAATAAAACTTGAACAAAATATTGGCGATTGTCACTACCAGTGTGCTAAGTCCTCCAAGATGCACGAGGACACATGTACTAAACATGACGTGCCATGACTCCAGGTTACCCAACTCAAAGGTGCTGTGGCAAAAGAAAAAATAGCACTACAAATACCAAGACGATAAAAATAAAATGCTGGGTAGGCCTACATACAATGAAAGGGTAAAGGTAAACCTCTGGTGTACGTACCATGAAAGGGTACATATCTTGAAAGGGTGGGGTACTCTGGGGTACATACCATGATTGAAGGGGCAGGTATATGTGTGGCGGTCTAGGAAAACCATTTGGAAGTTGCCAGGGGTATTTGCCCGTAAATGCGTGGTAAAGTTGATTTTGGGTCACTCGGTCCATTTTGATGTTTCACTACGATGTTTTTGCTTACATAATTATTTATCAGATCACCAAGTAGTTTCATGATTATCTAAGTATAAGTTGCCTATTTTTGTGTTTTTGTAACAGATACACTTATAACTGCTGGGTACATACAATGAAATGGTAAAGGTAAAACTCTGGTGTACGTACCATGAAAGGGTATATACCATGAAGGGGTGGGTATATACCATGAAGGGGTAAAGGTAGACAAGGGGTATGTACCATGAAGGGGTGGGTATATACCATGAAGGGGCAAAGGTAGAACACAAGGGGTATGTACCATGAAGGGTTGGGTATATACATGAAGGGTAAAGGTAGAACACAAGGGGTACGTACTATGAAGGGGTGGGTATATACATGAAGGGGTAAAGGTAGAACACAAGGGGTACGTACCATGAAGGGGTGGGTATATACATGAAGGGGTAAAGGTAGAACACAAGGGGTACGTACCATGAAGGGGTGGGTATATACATGAAGGGGTAAAGGTAGAACACAAGGGGTACGTACTATGAAGGGGTGGGTATATACATGAAGGGGTAAAGGTAGAACACAAGGGGTACGTACCATGAAGGGGTGGGTATATACATGAAGGGGTAAAGGTAAAACACAAGGGGTACGTACTATGAAGGGGTGGGTATATACATGAAGGGGTAAAGGTAGAACACAAGGGGTACGTACCATGAAGGGGACGGCGTTGATGAAGAGGGTGAGGAACCAGTTGAGGGTGACGGAGGAGAGGTCAACGTCGTGGTGACAGAAGTGACGATGTAGATGGGGCAGTTTCTCCCTCACCAAGTCCTTCAGGACGAGCTGGTCGGCCTGCGCTCCACTCAGATTCTCGTCAAAGTAGTTCGCTGCGAAGTAGCGCTCTGTGATGGCCACGAGAGCCCTGCAGGAGAGAGGAGAGAGGAGAGAGGAGAGAGGAGAGAGGAGAGAGGAGAGAGGAGAGAGGAGAGAGGAGAGGGTCACTTCAGTCCTACACAGCCCTGGGCCCAGTTTCATGAAGCCATGTAACTTTACGTGCAGTTACGCGGTCTACTGGTCGCAGCTAACAGCAAATAGACAATGCAGCTTACGGCCGGTTTCATGAGACCAATTTAGCATTCGCACCACTAAATCGACTTAGAATTGACCAAGTTAGGTCGCGGTGGGGAATCCCTGTATTTGTGCTGTGTCTGAACAACCTTTTTCTTTCTAGTTGCTGCCTTTGTCGTTAGCATAGCAAATGGGAAGGTATGATGAATGTAAAGGATATCCAGTGTAAACATTAAAAATAATTATGTTCAGAGTGGCCGTGTCGGGAGCATATACTTCCCGTATATTTCAAATTCGGGAGCATACCGTAAATATTTCACTGTCGGGAGTATATACTTCCCGTATATTTCAAATTCGGGAGCATACCGTAAATATTTCAACCAGCGTAAAGTTACGCCTACTAAATACATGGTGCAGGTAAGTGCCACTATGGAGCAGACTCATGAAACGCAACAAGCGCAACTTTACGATGTTTTAGGCTTTCAACGGGTTATCCCCACTACGACGTCTTAAGTACGCTCCATGAAACTGGACCCTGATCTGTTGCCACCACTTAGTATTGCATCCCCCGTGAATGTGCAGCACAATTTACAACCTCATTTCATGTTCAGATTTGAGCATCAAATATGCATTTTATGAATAGGGATGTTGGGTATTTTGGGAAAGTACAATAACCAGCAAGTAAAATGAGCTGCATTATATTACACTGACAACACGGTAGGCTGTTCTTCCTCCAGTTTCATGATGTCACGTTCATCATCACTGGCATATGCATATCAATCAAACATACCCCTGCTGTCACAGTTAGTCTCATTGCTAAGTATGCCAACATCGTCGTAGTTTCAAACATCATCATCCAATATAGTTTCTATCACATAAACCATCCAAAACATAAGACAGCAATTCACTGGTTGACATATTGCCTTCTGCCATTGTAGCCACCACAATTTTGGATAATGCATCTTCAAAAACCAAATAATTCTCCATAAACTATTGGCGAGCGATAATAAACTCCAACAAAGATCAAATACGTAATTTATTCAGCTTGGCCACCGTATACAACAAGTGGCTCCACTAAGTTGATAATTATGAATTATGAGTTAAAACATTTTGAATGGGAAATCTTGCTAAACCCTGAATATGAGCCTGCCGTACAGAAGTGTCACAAATGGTGAGATGGGCATGCCGTACGGAAATGGTTAATTATTAAACCCACTGAATAAAGCAAAGGCAACACTTACTTCCATTACATAGGTTTAAAGGGAAAACAAAGTCAATGTTTGGATCATATGGGATTAACAGAGTGAATAAAAAGTAACAACTTCCAACAACAATCATATTTTTAACGTCAGTGGTTTACCAGGAAAAAAATGTAAAACACATAGACATAGAAAGTCTACAGACTACGCCATTTTAGAAACAAAATGACGTCAGAGAGTCTTCTTGGTCGGCGTGAACTGTGCATGCATATTATTATCTGTTACTTTCTAACCTAACCACGAAAACGACCGCCAACAGCCGCCAAACTTCTCCCCACATTTCTTACATACATATACATACACTACATTACAAAAAAATCACTTGTATTCGTCTAACGAAGAAAATTCATAACAGAAACGCAAATCTTGGCGAACGGCAACTCGACAACTTCGACTACCGTAAACTCGCTATTATAAGTTAGCTTTACACAAAATACCGCTAGATGGCGCGCGAATATTTATTAACCTTACTGCATTCGCACGCGCGAATTAGTTTAATTAATTATAAATAATATAATAATAATTAGCTGCATCACTATGATCTACAGAAAATGTTAAACGGCAAACTAAGGCAACGCTTTGGTGATATGGGTCTAATAGAGTTGATAAAAAATAACAATTTAATATACAAATATATAATTTTATTAGTTTATTTTATATAGCGCCAAATCCACAATTCTCTTCTCTTCTATTCAACATACTGTTATTAAAGTATATGCAATAATAAGAATGCTACCCACAGGTAATATTTAAAAATAAATATTAAAAATACATGTGTCTGCATAATTATCCAAAATTGCCTATTAGTTATAAAAGAAAAAGGAAATTACGTGTTTTTCAATGAAGTCACATTGTTTATTTCATCAATATTTCTATAAACATCCCGCGTGTACTGCGAGCATGCAAGCTTATATTACATAAGCGATGTTTTAACAATAATAACTAAAACAATAACATGTTAATATTACTGTTTTTAAATCCTTCTTTTTCTACCACCATAATATTTCCCATATATTCATATTCCTTTTTACATTTTAGAGATTTATTGTTCCGATAATTAATAAAGTGTCTTGTTCAAAAATAATAATTATTACATATCTGATGGTGGAAATGTCATTCATGAGTAGAACAAATAGCTTCAGTAATATGTTCTTATGCATAATGGTTGTGTATGTGCTGAATAAAAATTATTATTACGTCGTACTTATTTTACTACTTTAATTATTTATTACTATTAACCATACTTTTATATTCATTTATTTCAATTGTTGTTATGTAATTTGTATGTTTATTTATGACTGATAGGTCAGCTTAGTTAATGATATAGAAACATGTATTTTCATTATTTATTTTTAAATAATATTATCTGTGAGTAGTTTTCTCTTTATTGTATTTTTAATAGCATTATTTTGTGAAGCGCCACAAACAATTATGGATGTGGCGCTACATAAATAAAATATTATATTATAATAAAAACAATTGTTTGTTTATTTAATATAGCGCCACATCCAATTTAAACTTGTTCATGGCGTTTTACATACATTAAAATGCTAAACAACAAATACACACCAGAAGAAAAAAAACATAAATATACTAGAAACATATATGAACAATTATAAAAATAAAATATCAATATAAAAATAATAAAACTTATAATTTCCTGCAAATCATAGTGATGATAATAATTAATTATTATTATTATATTATTTATAAGTAATTAAACTATTTCGCGCGTGTGAAGTAAAACAATTAAATATTAGCAGTCAGAAACGTGGCGTCTAGCGGTATTTTGTGTAAAGCTTTTAAAAGCGATTTTACGGTACCGCTGAGCGGCCGAACAAGTTGTACTCGAGGTCTGCGCGTTTTTGTGTGTGAATTTTCTTCGTCAGAGGAATGCAAGAGATTTTATTACATAATGTAGTGTATGCATATGTATGTAAGATATGTGAGGAGAAGTTTGGCGGCTGTTGGTGGTCGTTTTGATGGTTAGGTCAATCAAATCGGGTCGTCTAGGATCCGCGCTGTGTCTGTGACTGTCCAAACGAATCCACCGAACCACTGTTTCAGTTCTGCTCGATTCATAGGTTAACAAGAAGACATCTTACTGATACTGTCTTTCACTGTACTATTACTATAAGCGTTTGAGGAACAGTGTGGCATATTGATGTCGCGATTTCGTTGTAAACCGACGTAAGGCAACTTTTAGCGTACCGCTTGGCTCTCTGTTATGACAGCTGAACCAGCAGACGACTCTCTGACGTATTACTTTTCCAAACTGCTGGGTTGTGATTGGTTGCAAGATCCAAGATGGGCCGGTTCATGGTGTCGGTGATTTAGCTAGATTTTCCCACTTTAAGACCACTTTCTGAGGTAACCACTAAGGTGAAAAATTGGATTGTAGATGCAAATGATTAGCTAGTGTAAACTCTTTTAGGTGCATAACACTAAACTGTAGCCTTTTTTTTCACTTTAATGTTTTGCATAAAATGATGAGAGTAAATAATATTTAGAAACAGCGACAATGTAACAAGTACTGTTTGCAGTGGACGAAAGGAAACGCTGTTGTCAATAAGGCTGGTTTTAACCACTTTTCAGCCATTGTTGATAAATGGAAAAATTACCAGAAAGAGTCTTCAGTGTTGAGAAACAGCAGAAAAAATGCAGCAACGAAGTTCATCCCTTGACAGTAACCCAACTCTGGGTTGTGTACACAGAATGCTTGCAGCACCACAGTCATACTTTGTATCTGTAACAAAGTAATCCGCAATGTTTGTATCTGTAACAAAGTAACCCATGATGTTTGTATCATGTAACAAAGTAAAACATGTTTGTATCTGTAACAAAGAAACCCACACTGTTTGTATCTGTAACAAAGTAACCCACACTATTTGTATCTGTAACAAAGTAACCCACAATTTTGTATCTGTAAGAAAGTAACCCACAATGTTTGTATCTGTAACAAAGTATCCCATGATGTTTGTATCTGTAACAAAGTAACCCACAATGTTTGTATCTGTAACAAAGTAACCCACAATGTTTGTATTTGTAACAAAGTAACCCACAATGTTTGTATCTGTATCAAAGTAACCCACAATGTTTGTATCTGTAACAAAGTAACCTATAATGTTTGTATCTGTAACAAAGTAACCCACAATTTTGTATCTGTAAGAAAGTAACCCACAATGTTTGTATCTGTAACAAAGTATCCCATGATGTTTGTATCTGTAACAAAGTAACCCACAATGTTTGTATCTGTAACAAAGTAACCCACAATGTTTGTATTTGTAACAAAGTAACCAACAATGTTTGTATTTGTATCAAAGCAACCCACAATATTTGTATCTGTAACAAAGTAACCTATAATGTTTGTATCTGTAAAAAAGTAACCCACAATTTTGTATCTGTAAGAAAGTAACCCACAATGTTTGTATCTGTAACAAAGTATCCCATGATGTTTGTATATGTAACAAAGTAACCCACAATGTTTGTATCTGTAACAAAGTAACCCATGTTTGTATCTGTAACAAAGTAACTCACAATGTTAGTACATGTATCTGTAACAAAGTAACCCACAATGTTAGTACATGTATCTGTATCAAAGTAACCCACAATGTTTGTATCTGTAACAAAGTAACCCATAATGTTTGTATCTGTAAGAAAGTAACCCACAATTTTGTATCTGTAAGAAAGTAACCCACAATGTTTGTATCTGTAACAAAGTATCCCATGATGTTTGTATCTGTAACAAAGTAACCCACAATGTTTGTATATGTAACAAAGTAACCCATGATGTTTGTATATGTAACAAAGTAACCCACAATGTTAGTACATGTATCTGTAACAAAGTAACCCACAATGTTTGTATCTGTAACAAAGTAACCCACAATTTTTTTATGTAGCTCACCTATGCGTATGCATGCATGCTTATGTCTACACATGTGCATGTGTCTTTGTACATATGTACGTGTACATATGTTCATGCTGCTGATAGGTTATTTTGTCAATCATACAGATGTAAATCCAAACAACTCCCCGTAGCTTAGCTTAGGCTGAATAACTTATCTATTATAACTGTAGATTAATTATGATATCATGTGTCTTCTCTGACTTCACTGCTAGGGGGCTATTGACCCCTCTCTCTTTTGATATATACAAAGGGGCTATTGACCCTCTTTTGATATATGGGGAGGGGGCTATTGAATGACTCACTCTTTTTCCTTCAATTAATCTTATTAGTGCTCCAATTAAAAACCCTTCAAATATAATTAACCCACTTTTCTGAGATCCTAGGTATAGTACTATACACATGTACATGACTGTACACCCCACTCCCATTTTACCCTCTGAGGTCAAACGGCTCATGGTTGAAGTGGAACCCAAGCATTATAACAGTACACAGACACACAGGGGTAACATGTGACATGTGACATGTGGCATATATCAGGCACTGTGACTGGGTTTGTAAGAAGACAGTGAACTGAGTTAACACGTACTCACTACTCACCCCGTCTGATGTTGCATCGCTGTAGTTGACGTTGTCAGGCATTGTCCGGAGTAGATCCAGTGAAATCTGCTTCTTGTAGCGACTCACATGCTGCAGAAGAACAGCACAGGACATGACTGACACAGCACTTCACAGCACTGTAGTGTACACAGCACTTCTACACACCACTTTGCACTATATTGTACTTTTGTGTCTACCACTGCACTATGCATCACTACACTGTACAACACAGCACAATGCAATGTACAATGGTGCACTACAGTATACACTATTGCACTGGGTAATATAATACTACAACACAGTGATATACAAAAGTGCAGCACTATTGTACAAACATACTGTTCAGCACACCATTGTAGTGTACAACATAGCGGTACAAGACAACACACTATTTGTGATGCATGTACCATGTTGACAATGTGACTGAAGTACTGATGACAGTGAGTGTAGATGGGACACCATACTGACACTTCCTGTGGGTCATGTTCCGTGTTGACATGGGGACTGAAGGAGTTACGGGATACGACCAATTTTTTTTTTGAAAAAACACTTATAAATCTCTCCAAGACTTGTTTTCAGGGAGTCACTACATTGAAACTAAGAAGATGGCATCTTTAATTTTTTTATTTTCAAATATTTTGGCGCGGGAGGGGGTAATAATCGAACAAAAAAGTCGAAAAATAGCATAAGTTTAAATGAATAGAACACTGAAACCCCTATTGTCATTTACATTATTCAAGTGTTTCTATGTAGGTAATGTACCATTCTAACTTTCTGTGCATGGCCATTTGTCTATGTTACTTAGATTTTTTGTAACGATTTTTTATAAATATTTTATTTTTATCTTCAAATTTTTCATATTCAAACCCCCCTATTATGTGACTCACATGACTGATCATAATTTCAATGCACAGGAATGTAGATAGTTATGGTACTGTTGCTATATGTAAAGTTGGTATGCATTACTTGGTTAGTTTTTGAGTTCTATTCACTTTTACCTGAAAAAAGTGATAACTGAGAAAACGGCACTTAAAGTATGAACTGAGACATTTTAATATGTTGCAAACATCAGATCTTACAAATAAGCATCCACATTATAGCCTTATCATTTATACACAATATCTATATGTTTGTAACAGTAATTGTTAATCATTAGTGACATAATTATGTTATTGTTTACCCCTACCCACATAATCTGTAATGCAAGAAATCATAGCCGATGCACTATTTTAGCCAGTTTTCACTTAGAATACACACTAAATAGGTTGTATCAGGATACCTAAATCAAATATTCACACTGAATGCAATATAGATAGGTTATCATGTAAAGAATCCTGTTCAAATGGTTATTTTACCTAAGTATCGCTAGATTTTGTAGTCCGTGTGCATCCACGTACAAAAAATATGACGCCAGCCAGTTACCATCAACTAATAACAGTCTTTATTAATACATATACATTCTTTTGTCCATTAAAATGACAATTGTATCATGTTTTCCCTCCCCATTCATATTAAAATCCAATAATATAAACATCATTAGCATAGCTAGTATACTTCCAGAGATGCATCAAGTCTAAATCCGGAAAAATGCAATTTGTGCAAAAGCCGCCAAAGTTTGAGTAACAATTTGGCAATGGCTTCAGAAAATATTTTGTTACTATTAATATTGTAAGTTTAAATGTTCTGTTATACATGTGGTATCATCAGTGAGGATGGATAGAGCAAGTAGAAAGTTGTTTCAAAATTATTAACTTGCTCTCAAGTCATATGCAGTTTGTGCCTATAGTCATGTCGTATTATGTATGCTATTTCAGCAACCTGACGTTGTTCACCAAGGTCTCAAAATGTATTATCTATGTTTGTTATAGTCTCAGGAACAGTTAAAACATTACCAAACAGGAACACAGTCAATTGCACTAACAACTGCATGACTGTTAGGATCAGACACTGAGCTGACAGGAGCAAGTTTCCACTGAAGAACAGCTCCAGAGTGTCATTGATTGCGAGAAGTCATGGCAGTCTCAAGTGTTGGTGATGAGTTTGTGTCACCAATTTCTGCATAATATTTCTAGGACATCAACTGCAGTAACAAAGCAAAACCTCTGCAATCATCCCTGCAAGAACTCAAATGCAGCAACTTGGCAATGGGGATAATCCACCGTCTGAAGAAGGGTCAAGCACCACTGAGGAGATGAAACCGAAGTGAAATATATCATGTATCAATAAAAAGAATTTGTCTAATGGAATGTAAAATTGTACTATGCATGCATGCGTGCGTGCGTGCGTGTAAAAAAGTAAAACAATATAATTAGCATATGATTATGAGGTACCATTTAGTAATAAATAATTGTATTTATTACTAATTTAATTATATTGAAAAATTCATAGACCATAACTGTGAGGCTGAAGTCTAACAGCTAAGTAATAACTCACATAAAACATAGTCATTTAGCTGAATTTTCTAACTTGTTTACTCCAAAAGATAAAACCCAAAGATATATATACTGACTGAAAAAACACCAGCTAAATATATCAACAGCTGCAACTGACAATTCTGCAAATACTCTGATCCATTCCAATAAGTAAAACAACACTCAAGTTGTGACCGAGTTTGGCCAGGGCCCATGCTGCAAACACCACCAACGATCCCCGCCTTCCCGTTCTACCTCCGGCCGTCGGCGCTAAGCTGTCGTCTGCAACGTATACTCCTATGCATGGCTGCGTGCTGCAGGCAATGCTATCTAACACTGTTCGATATCCGTCTTCCCCGTCGCCCTCGGGCACCGCAGCCGCCGTCGGCATCGTCGCCGTCGACGCCAAGCTGTCGTCTACGGTGATTACGTACGGCTGCATTTCCATCGAAACACGCCGTTTTGCCACCGAAAAATCCCGTTTCGCACACGGATCCCGCACTTGTGCGGCTTTCCATTTCTTTCTCTGACTAAATTCAGGCAAATTTATAACGTTTGGCAGCGAAAGGATCCACACAAACGTCGTCGAAACTGTAGTTAGGCGCCATCTTGTTTATATTCGGTAATGGCAACATGGTGAATCATGGGATACGGGCCACGCCTTATATGGAATTATCCAGGTCACCGCAGGTCACGCACACAGCGGAACTTGCCGATGCTGAGTTTTGCTGACGTGTCACAATGGCGAACGCCAAATAAGGAAATAGTCGGTCGAATTGAGCTTGCGTTTATTAGGATTTCCCGTAAATACAGGTCAAAGGGCGGGGATGCCGTCTACGCAATCAGTTAGAGGACAGATTGGCGGTTCTATTCGTACTAAACAACATGGCGAACGGTGAATGTACGGTGGCGTTACTAAGGTCTAAACATCGCGTATTTTTCAACAGATCCTGCGTCTTCAAAAATCAAACGGATTTAATAATTGATAGGGGATCATTTAATTATCGCAAAAAGGTCATTTAGAGGTATGTAATTGTTATAAAAGTGAACAAGTATTAGAAAATGGCAAAAACACGTTTTTGATATTTTTTTCGAAAAACGTCATTTGAGCTGCCGTGTCTGTCCTTATGTGTTGATGACAATGACACTGTTGATGTGACACCATAGTGACACACCTATGAGTCATGATGCCATGTTGATAAGGTAGCTGACATATCACTATCTGTGACAGTGTTGATGTGACATGGTGGTAACACTACCTGTGAGTCCTGTGCCATGTTGACAAGTCCACTGAAGTAGTGGTCACCTTTGGCCGCCCTGATGTCAGCCACCTCGGTGTGGATAAGTCGCTGCCAGACGGACGGACGCAGATGGTGGGGGACGCCACCGCGACACAACGACTTCAGCACCGACTACAACCACAGACAACACAAGACTTCAGCACCGACTACAACCACAGACAACACAAGACTTCAGCATCGACTACAACCACAGACAACACAAGACTTCAGCACCGACTACAACCACAGACAACACAAGACTTCAGCACCGACTACAACCACAGACAACACAAGACTTCAGCACTGACTACAACCACAGACAACACAAGACTTCAGCACCGACTACAACCACAGACAACACAAGACTTCAGCATCGACTACAACCACAGACAACACAAGACTTCAGCACCGACTACAACCACAGACAACACAAGACTTCAGCACCGACTACAACCACAGACAACACAAGACTTCAGCACTGACTACAACCACAGACAACACAAGACTTCAGCACCGACTACAACCACAGACAACACAAGACTTCAGCACCGACTACAACCACAGACAACACAAGACTTCAGCACAGACTACTGCATATGCATGCACATACGCATGCACCCAAACATGCACATGCAAACAAACAACACACACGCATGCATGCATGCACATACGCACACACGCACACGCACACGCACACACACGCACACGCACACACATATACAGCTGTATACATATCCAGTAAACTTGATCAGCGTGGAATGAAGAAAACTGTCCTAATTTGCAGAAAGGGGATTTCAACCTGACTTTTCTATATTAAGAATGTTTTGTTTCAACCACCACGTTAGCCCACTCTCAACATTTCCAATTAAAGTGTTTGATTTACTTAGATTTTACAAGAAATACTTAAGTACACACCAGTAATATTTGAACGTGTCAAGTTACTTCTAATTCATTCCAACTACAATAAATATAATCAGTCCGTTGGTTTTATATTTAATAAAACCTGTTTCTGCCAGTCACTTTAATCCTGCTAGCTGATTTTGTACATGCCTAACAATTCTTGTTTGCTGCAGGTCTTAGAGTGTGGCTATAGAAGTACATAATAGCACTAAAAACGCACATTTTAAAAGCATATTACTGCTGACATTTTAAATATTCACAACATTTTAGAAAATTTGTTTCAAATATTTCATCTTATTTTATTTTTACACATATGTATTGACATTTATATATGCCATCACTTAGCATGTGTTTTGCATGTAAATAGAGTATTAATTAGTTTTATTTATTTATTTATTTTACTCATCGTCATTAATTCTATATAATATTTAATTAACAGTTTTTTAATATGAATAATTTAACGTTTGTACATTTTTATCTGAAAGTTAATTTTACAGTAGTATTTATTATTATAAGTTTTAACACATAATATATAGCTTTATATTTTATTGTACAGCGCTTGAGCATATTTGGATATTGCGCTTTATAAATAATAAATATTAAAATTATTAAATAATCATTTACCGTTCTGACGATGAACTTGCTTGTGAGGACTTTGTGCCATTTCGCCTCGTTCTGGCGACTTGAAGCGAGTCTGTGAGTGTAGTGGACCACCAGATGTTGGCAGAGGTAGTGCAGGAGCAGGCCTTCGCTGCGGAAGTGGTGCTTGAAGCCGTAGCAGTCCGTGTGAACCCCGGCCCGAGACAGTCTGTAGACACGTCAACCAGCAGCAATGGGAGATCATTATGATGACACTCTGAAGTCATCCTCACTAGCCAGTAGCTATGGACATTGCAACATATGGATGTCATCATGAAGAGCATGGCTAATAAGAAGGCTCTCATCAGAGTTCTCTCCACTTTCAATTTGGGCAACAAAATGACGATGGTTGGAAGAGAGAAAAGCATGTACAGCCATGATGAAGCAGATATTATTATCATCAGTTATCTTCTGGAGCTTGTTAAGAATGGTATGAACACTGTTCGAGTGATCAGCGATGATACTAACATCTTTGTTCTGCTTCTGGGTGAAGAGTTTGCAGCTGACAGCCCATGTTTATTTCACAATTATAATTAAGGCAGTAGAAGTGTAACAGCATTGTGATCTTGCCCATATGCTAATACTTAGGAATAGGCACAAAATCGTGGCTCTTGCATATCCTTGGTTAAAATGGTGGCTATTTTGAATAGTCAGCGGACATGATTGGAAATGGTTCCTTTGAATTCCTGATATGGCAAAACATAGGAATGGACACAAAATAATCATATCTATATGGCATAAGCCAATCAAGTTATGCTCACTTTTGGATATTGTTGGTGACAATGGCAGCCATTTTGATTTTGGTCATGTAAACATAGTCGGACATTATTAGAAATGGTTCCAGTGAATTCCTCATATGCCAAAGCATGCATGTAGATACCAAAATTATGCCCCTAGCAGTAGTGAGCAGATGAACATATTTTGTAATTTACCAGGATCATGGCAGCCATCCCACGGATTTGAGTTAGGGAACACATTAATCTATGATTCAGCAAGGAAACCTTATACAATCAACAATTCCAAGGTTTACAAAATGGCGTCTCAGCTGCCATGGCTCACTGGTTCATCTGTGAACCTTTCGTGTGTAGCCTTAGTAAAAGATAGGCTATCACTTTCAGCTTATTTGATTCCTGCCCATGAATCCTATTTACGTGATTGGAGTCTTCGTGTGACATATGTGAGATCATGATAAGGTTCTATCATTTGTTTTTACAGTGTAAACAGTTCAATGTAAAATTACTACAGCCTAGGTGTAACTCTACCTGTCATATTTAGGTAGGGTGGGGTTGGTGGTTCTAGGTGTAGCTGTACCTGTCGTAATTGGGTAGGGTGGGGTTGGTGGTTCTAGGTGTAACTGTACCTGTCGTAATTGGGTAGGGTGGGGTTGGTGGTTCTAGGTGTAGCTGTACCTGTCGTAATTGGGTAGGGTGGGGTTGGTGGTTCTAGGTGTAACTGTACCTGTCGTAGTTGGGTAGGGTGGGGTTGGTTGTTCTCGCTTCTTCCAGCAACTTCTCAATGCTATCGTGGTGCTGAAAAAGAGAGAAATAAGTACAAGTTCACAATTTAACCGTTTTTCATGTCCTAAATATTTTAAATTATTTTTTGACACTAAATTATACTATTAAATTATTATATATAGGAATCAACTCAGAATCTGGGCCCGCTGTCGTGTGCAGTTAAAAGGCGATCAGGGACGACATGTATGAAGTAGACAGCACGTCAAATACATGCTGGCCATCCACAGCCTAACTAGTAACCAATAGGAGATCATTGCCAGGCCACAGGACACTCAGTGTCCATGAAGAACACAAAAATACTGACCCGTGAATCCAACTGGCACAAGAGAAAAGTGAAGGAGGCCATATACATCAGACAGAGAGCCCCTACCATGAACAGAGATCAGGGATACCATCTACAACCAAATTATCCCGCCGAAATCTGAGGCAACACACGTGACACAATTCGTGAACAAGGTCCGTAGCTGACGGATCGAAACGTCGTACTCATCTTCGACATTAAGCTCCAAAGTAAATTAATTATACTACAATAGTAACCAGTGGATGGAGCACAACTAGACTCAAAGTAATTATACACAATGACACTTTCATCGATGGTACAAACAGCTATTCACACAGATGCTTAGCACATAACTGACTGGTTGGAATAACATTCATTCTACCTAAGCTAATGAGTTTACTGCTTCGACAAAAACAGAACAAAGAGTATCAATGTGCAAAATCTATAATTCCGTGGATATTGTGCATACAAATATTTCAAAAGTCTTCTGGAGTCGCATGGGACGAGATTCAGAGTCGAATCTGGGTCCATGACACCACTACTTACGGTATTTCCTCCGAAGAGTTTGACCTCCAGTCCATCTCTGGGGTCACCTGTTGGCATGGTGATGAGGGACTGTAACAAGTACACGTAGTCCAGCTTCCATTTCTCAATTTCCATCTCCAGGTCCTGTATCTTCCTGTAGACAAAACACAGCTGTAAGGTGAGTTCTTATACATAGCGCAGTATCCAGTCCTCACAACTGCTCAAAGCGCTTTACACTTTACTTCCCTGACAGACCTGTTCAATCAGACACCACTGCAACTTCTCAGGGAAGCATCCAGTCACGCTGTAATTAATGCACAAAGGGCGCTTGTACAAATATCCACCATTGTTTATAGCCAGGTACTCATACAGCTGAGTGAACTGGAGCAATGTAGAGTGAAAAAACTGCCTGATGTTTGTCAGAACATGATTTGAACACGGGTTCTCTTAGCCGAGAGTCGGAAGCCCTACCTACTGTGCCACTGCACTTTTCTATAATATATGTCCAAGGATAATTCAGATCAGACAATAAAAATTTAATCTTAAAATTATTTTTAATTCACCTATGAGTCTTATTAGATCCTTAAAATATTGTCATCCCAACGATGTACATCAGATAGATGTGCAGTTCTTATATATCTGCTTTTGGTGATTTTTAGTCCTGTGGCCATTAATGCTATTACACAAATGCTATTATTATTCACGTTATTTCACTTAGTTTCTAAAATGATGTGCATATCACTATTATAAAAGACATTAATACGTTGTTCTAATAATTATCATGTTAACTGGTTGCTGGGCAAAAGAAACTAACACAAAATTATATGGAGGTGATGATTGAAGTAAATTCACAAAAGGAAAACATTCCCCAGTACTTAATTCATCATCAACATCGAATTTCTATAACTGTTGCAGTGTGCAATAGTCCTATCAAAACATCTATAGAGTTAGAGGCCTATTGATCTCTATAACTGTTGCAGTCTGCCATAGTTCCATCACAAGACATTTATAGAGTTAGAGGTCTATTGGACTAGAAATAGTAATAATAATTTTAACACTTTTATAGCGCCTGTATCCTTGACAATTCAAGCTCAGATGCACAATAAACAAACAAAAATTCTGTAACCAAAAACAGAGACATGCAAGAGTCGTTATTGGAGCATGGAACTGCCAAAAATGTATGGTTGAAAAGCATTTTCAAACAAATGTTTGAAGTTTTTTATGAAATATGACTACAGTTTCAGAAGATTTAATTGCAATAGGAAGTTGATTCCAAATGGTTGAAGCAGCTACAGAGAAAGCACGTTTGCCAATATCGAGCTTGGTCTTAGGAACAAACACCAGTTTGGAAACTGATGATCTAATGGTCCTAGAATTACCACAGAAATGTAGCAGATTAACTATTGGTAAGTATGTCGATTGTTGAATAGAAAGAGTACAGTATGTAACAGTAACCAATTTAAATGTAATTCTGTATACAAGTGGAAGACAATGATGTCTGTCTGTGTGTGTATGTATGTGTATGCGTGCGTGCACGTGTGTATGCGTGCATGCATGCGTGCGTGCATGCGTTAAACACCTTTGTTGGGTCTTGTGTTGTTGTTTGTGGCGCTGCTGCACATCCACGAGTTGTTTGACTTCTTCGTCCAAGAATTCGTTCTCCCTCCGTATCACTCGCAACTTGTCTTCTAAGACTCTGTAACAAACCCATCCTTGTCAAGGGTGTACACACAGTGAACAGTTCAACACTCACTAATAACCCCATTTCAAAACAACAATAAATTGTGCAATTAAAACAAGTGATGTGATGTCTTTGAGTTTTACTGAAATATTTATTGGAAAATATTTGCTTTTTGGTTAGATGATATATTTAGTTAGTAGTATAGGAGCCAAGAATGAAATCATCATATTTCCTGAGTGGACCTCTATAAAATATAAATAACACATTAAGTAAATACATATTTATACACCGCCCCTCCCCCAAGTGCACAAGCTTCGATTGGACTTTTAACGCCCTGAAAGGGCCCAGTCCAGTATATGGAAGAAGAAGAAGAAGAAATACAAGCCAATCCCATAAACTGACTACGATAAATAAATAATAAAAGGAGTATATAAATAAATTAATTAATTAATAACTAGGTAAATAAAAACACTAAAATACAAACTAACTTTCCTATTTCACCTTCATTTAACTCATTAAAATATTTGTTACATACATTTTTTAATAGATGTTTTTGTTGAACCAATTGGACTTCACAAGAAAGTTTGTTCCATAGTTTAATATCATTACATTTAAACGATACGCTACCCTGACCTTTGACATGTGGTACAATGTAGGAAGTTCTAGAGCCAGTAGGAGCCGCTCACCTGTTCTCTCCACCACTGCTCTTGCATGAGAGCAGCCAGCTCACCTGCTCCTCCAGCTCGGAGCACTGGCTCTCCTTCTGCTCCAGTCTTGACTGGAGTAGAGCCTCTCGCTCCAGGGCTTGGGTCAAAGCCAACTTCACAGACCTGGGACACAATGCAACTGATAAAGCAAATTATCCCATAGCATAGTATCAGGACCATTTCAATAAGATAACGAACTCTTAAGGAAAATTCCTCTTTAAACAAAATATGTTTTAAAGTCAACGTTTTCTTTTCAAAACACAAATATCCATTGCCGTATCACTGAGGACACTATTTCCATGACACACCAGTGACAATGTCCCACTGATGCTTCATGGTGTTAAAGTTTTCAGGTATTCAAGATCATTCATTGTTAAGGATAAAAATGTATTTTAAAATGCAAAATCGAGTTTAAGAGCTCTTTATAATTTCTTAGTGAAATGGTCCCTAGACCTGTACCACTCTAAACCATCTCCTGGCAGACCTGCTCTGTCAAACACCATCTCCTTTGGGAAGTTTTCAGCATCACTGCCATTACTACACAAATATACACCACTGTCTACAGCCAGGCACCCTTTCATACGGCTGAGGGATCTGGTGCAGTGTGGAGTGAAGAAACTGGCCAATGGTTTAAAAGAAGACTCATATCTGGAATAGTTTGATAACAGAAATGTTATGATGCAATATTATTTTGTTTTGTTTCAGTGTTTATTTCATTAGTTGCATAATATACACAAGCTACAAGTTTACTGCGGATGACACGGACGAAACAGACTCACACGAGGTTGTACTGAAGGTCAGCCTGCTGTCCAGAAACTGGGGCAATGACAATGCCACTGTCGTTGTCAAACGCTGAGTCAAGTGACAACGACCTCAGTGTGGGGTGTCTCAACCTGCAATGATGAACCCTTAATATTTCTCCAAACACAGGATGGATCTTCATCGTATATTTATAATTCACTGCTGAACTGTTCAGATGATGAGAGGGTTAATTTCCATGGTATCACAGTATTTGCAAACGCTTTTAAGTTGATACTTTGCTGTATATCCGGGATCCACAATGCATCTGTGCAGTATGTTACCACTGCATACTACTAGTAGTTGCAAAAGGTGTGAATATCCTGCAAACGGATACTACGATCAATTGCATTAAAAATTGATCAAAATACTGATGCTAAAGTAACAGTATAATTTAAAATAATATACACCAATAAAATATTATGATCATGAAGCACTAAAATTGGTTGTTGCTTGAACAAACACTGCATCAGTTGTTGTTGTAACCTTGGACGTGGCAGTGAAGTTTCTCGGCAGATATCGGTCACTCGTCCAGTGCCAGTCATTCTTGACCGAGGGCAGTCTCTCGGCGGACTCTCGCGGTCATCAAACACAAACACATCTTCAGGACTGGAATCAACGGACGAGTCATCATGCTCAAAAGAACTGGACAGGGCGCTGTAGTGACGAGAGGTCACCTGCCACGCCTGTCTGCCAGTCTTGGAGCCCTGCCAGTCTGAAGCAAGAGACAGTAGACACATGTGGGTAGATGGGAGGGAAGACTCAACAGTCATCAAGTCGAGATGTCTCTTTTACCTGTAGACACTTTCACTGCTTATTACATGTTGACTTCCTCAGTCCCAATGACAAATGATATTATCAATTCATGTTATACATAAAATTATGAGCACAGCTCACAAAAAATCATAAGTTTTGGGGCATTATTAAGTTTGTTTAAAGAACATTTATTTGTTTCACGAAACCCTTTCATGTTATGCACAAACATTTACAAGTCTATATGTGTATACTATGTTTGTACAACATTGCTGTATTTAATTAGACACATTCTACATTAACCCATGAAGTAAGGACAGGGCACTGCACTGTCTATCGTGCTTGCCTGGGGCTAGCAGTAAACCATTTCATTATGTTAGCGGCAAGCACATACTTGAGGTGCATTCAAAATAGATTACTAATAAAAACTATTTTAACAAATAAAAGTGTGTTCAATGGTGCATTTTTGTCAAACATTGTCCTCGAGTAGAATTTTAGCTTAATGGTGTTATATCGACGTTTAAAATGTCTAAACAGACGACAAAATTGGGAGATGTGGAATATATGTGGACATGACAACATACCATGGTCCTTGTTGTATAAGGTTGTCCTGAACGACTTCTCAAATGGCCCCTGCTGCGCTGGACTGTGCTGCCACCTGGTGTGATAACTTGTGGTGTGCCGTGTGACTGTGTGGGCACGTCTGGGGGGAGGTGGGGACGACTGTGAGAGATGTCGGGTAGACTGCGGTGTCCATGTGCCCCAGGTGGGGGACTTGTGGGCATCCGGGACACTCTGGAAGAAAGCATCATGTCATATGCTGTGCATAGCCTATCAAGCACTCTCATCTACACAACCAGCATACGTAAATTCAATGCTAACTACAGCAAGAAATGCCAGACAGCTACGCTCAACCAGTAGTAACCCTCTTTACATCCCTCGGGCGAAAATGAAAGCCGGGACCCGAGCTTTCTCAGTTGCCGCACCAAAGGTGTGGAATTCGCTTCCTGCCAGTGTTAAATCAGAAGGTAATATAGTTTCATTCCGCCGATGTCTAAAAACCTATCTCTTTAATGCTGCCTATCCTCCTTAGCCTCCTAGCTTCTTCATCCATCCATTGACTCAGTGGCTCAGGGGTAGAGCTTCGGACTCTCAACTACGAGAACCCGGGTTCGAATCCTGGCTGCGGCGTTAAAACCTTGGGCAAGTTTTTTCACTCTACATTGCTCCAGTTCACTCAGCTGTTTAAATGAGTACCTGACTATAGACAGTGGTGGATATGTGTACGAGCAGCCTTCGCGCATTAATTGTAGCATATGGCTGGATGCTTCCCAGAGAAGCCGAGATGGTATTTGAGTGAACAGGTCTGTCAGGGAAGTAAAGTGTAAAGCGCTTTGAGCGGTCCTGAGGACTGGATACTGCGCTATATAAGAACTGCTTTTAATTTAAAAAAAAATTAATTGACAACTCATGCATTGCTTTCAATTATGCATTTGCTTAATCCCTTGGTTTTGTCGCGCCACTGAGCTTGATTTTCGAGGATATTAGCGCAAAAGAAGTCATTATTATTATCATTATTACACTCAGGGCAAACAGGTGGTTAATCTATTCTGTACGATAGAAACAATCTGTCTTAGGTTACATCCAACATGAATAAAGCACTTGCTATCAGAGCATGTCATATGAATCAGTGCAAGATCAGGCAGTGGGTGTATTAAAACAGGCTAGAGTGTTTAGAACACAGGATTTCAATAACACAGATTTTATTACACACTGGTGCATGTATCCTAGGACCTAGGGCTAGGTTACTGTTTTATCATATGCCATTTTAACAAAAACCTTAGAGCCTAGAGGGAAGGTGATTGCTCCTTTGTCTAGAATTGTCAAAGCAGTAATTTGTAATGGGAAGTCTGCTGTGAACTTTAGAACATGGGAAAGTTAAAAATCAAATGCCAAAATGGTATTGCAGTTAACTCTGTTCGCCTCAGCCCGGCTGAGCCTCAGCTTCAGGCTCAGCATTTGTGTCAAATCAATTTTGTTTTGAAACCGGATGTCTCATTTACCATTTGAACATTACAG
>OZ024859.1:25458222-25478222 GCA_964017155.1 Oasisia sp. SBJ-2009
TGCCTATTAGCTAACGTATGTCCCAAATCTGTTTTATTGGTTTATTCAAAAGTACCAATTTGTTATTTAAGATATATGTCAAAGCGTCAACTGCAAGACGCTAACAAGATTCGCGTGTACGTGACGTTTGATCTGAGTCTGTGCCTGCGTGTTATTTAACTCTTCACCCAGAGTAAAAACCAACAAGACCAAGAACTGTTTCATTAACTGGTGCCTGTTCAACCAAAAGAACTCACAGCGACTCTTAACCAAGTTTCCTGCATGCTGATATGGATATGTGTAAAATATTGTAAAGCCTTAATTATTTTTTTTAGATATATTTATTTTGATGTTTTAAACTATTTATTATTTTTTAATAAGATTAGTCAAATAATCACATAAAATATGTTTTAATGTCTTAAATTATTTTAATTAGTTTTATAGATACATATCGTATATTCTCTACATTATAATTTATATTTACGCTAATGTCTTAAATTATATATTATTTGAATTTATTTTAACAAATAAACTTTGTATGTTTTACGTACCCATTTCAATCTCTATGATTACAGAGCGAGTGAACTAAACTATTATTATTATTTAATTATAAATTAATCAATTAAAAAATGCACGCTCTGACGAAGGCTGTACGTACACTAGTTTGAACTGGTTCGTCTCGTTGGGAACGACAGAGATGGCGACGTCACGGAGGTCAATGAGTGCGAGGGGCGGGGAGGAAGGATCAGCGTCCTCCCTCGTCTTGTAGGAGAGTAGACGCCAGTCCTCTAGCACGTACCAGTGGCGGCGTCTCAGGCGGAACAGACCCAGGCCTGGAGGCACACGGGGTCCATGAGTGTCATCATGATACGTCACAAACATCACCATACCATGTCCATAAACATCATCACGCTATGTCCACGAACATCATCATATTACGTCTATGAATATCACTGTTCTGGATTCACAGATATTAGCATGCTACATCTATAAACACTACCATACCATGTCCATAAACATCATCACGCTATATCCACAAACAACACCACGCTATGTCCACGAACATCACCATACTACGTCTATGAATATCACTGTTCTACGTTCACATATATCACTGTCCTACATCTATTAACACTACCATACCATGTCCATAGATATCATTGTTCTACGTCACGAACATCATCATACTATGTCCATGAACATCATTATATCACACCCACAGACTTCACCATTCTACATTCACAGACGTCACTATACCACATCCATAAGCATAACCAATCCATAAGCATAACCATACAACGTTAACAAATATCGTAATACCATGTCCACAAACATCGCAACATTACGTCCACAAACATCAGCATATTATGTCAACGTCAACAAACATCATCATGTCATCTTTACAAACATCACCACACCACGTCCACACACATAACCACACCACGTCCACATACAACACCACACCACGTCCACACACATCACCACACCACGTCCACACACATCACCACACCACGTCCACACACATCACCACACCACGTCCACACACATCACCACACCACGTCCACACACATCATCACACCACGTCCACACACATCACCACACCACGTCCACACACGTAACAGTTCTATAGTGGGCCTCGAGGTGAAACCAACCGCCAACCTCTACAATCAGTTTCTGTTGAAAACAATGATCGCTGTTTTCTTACAGTCAGAAACTGAAACTGAAACTGCTGAGTGGCCGCTCTTCTCTTGTCAAGATGAGGGTAAGAATAAGTATATCAATACTCCCTTTAGTTCAATGTTGTACAAACAGTGAACGCCGTCATGACATGTTAAAACAAAAGTGACAAGGATTTCAGAACGACCGATTTCACTTTGGTTTCTTTTTAGGTTGCAGGGCGCTCTGGTTGATCTACAGGTTTATAAACGTTGAACTCTCGAGAAGTCAATCATTTCCTTGTTGACTTCTCTTGGTGTTTGCTCTTATAAAATCACATTACAACGACCAGCAATGGTTTGACTATAACACACGCATGCACGCACGCACCGCACGCACGCACCGCACGCACGCACCGCACGCACGCACTCACACACACACACACACACACACACACAATGTACTGTACTGTACTGTACTGTACTGTACTGTACTGTACTGTACTGTACTGTACTGTACTGTACTGTACTGTACTGTACTGTACTGTACTGTACTGTACTGTACTGTACTGTACTGTACTGTACTGTACTGTACTGTACTGTACTGTACTGTACTGTACTGTACTGTACTGTACTGTACTGTACTGTACTGTACTGTACTGTACTGTACTGTACTGTACTGCACTGCACTGTACTGTACTGTACTGCACTGCACTGCACTGCACTGCACTGCACTGCAATGCAATGCACTGCACTGCACTGCACTGCACCGTGCGCTATAAGTGTATATGCGCTATAAGTCTTTACATGGCCGTCAACGTGACATATTTCCAACTAGGGTCAAGGTTGACGTTGACGGCGACTCACCTCCCGGGGTCTTGTGTGTGAGGTAGCCGCACAGACTGCCCCACTCCGCCCTCCCCGGCCGCCTCACACAGGCGTCGTCTCCGGCCATCTCAGTGTCCACTCACCCGGCGTCAGTGGCGTCTACATCCGGGACCTGCAGCGGACAGACGGTGACAGGCTGGCAGAGCGGACAGACGGTGACAGGCTGACAGAGCGGACAGACGGTGACAGGCTGACAGAGCGGACAGACGGTGACAGGTTGACGGAGCGGACAGATGGTGACAGGTTGACAGAGCGGACAGACGGTGACAGGTTGACAGAGCGGACCGACGGTGACAGGCTGACAGAGCGGACCGACGGTGACAGGCTGACAGAGCGGACAGACGGTGACAGGCTGACAGAGCGGACCGACGGTGACAGGCTGACAGAGCGGACAGACGGTGACAGGTTGACGGAGCAGACAGACGGTGACAGGCTGACAGAGCGGACAGACGGTGACTGGTTGACGGAGCAGACAGACGGTGACAGGCTGACAGAGCGGACAGACGGTGACTGGTTGACGGAGCAGACAGACGGTGACAGGCTGACAGAGCGGACAGACGGTGACAGGCTGACAGAGCGGACAGACGGTGACAGGCGGACGGAGCGAACAGATGGTGACGGACAGCCGGTGACGGAGAGCCGGTGACAGACAGACGGTGAGACGAACAGCCGGTGACGGACAGTCGGTGACGGACAGACGGTGACAGACAGACAGACAGACGGTGACGGACTGCCGGTGACGGACAGACGGGGTGAAGGCAGCGGGAGGACACACACAATGGACGGCGGCTCAGAGATGTCACATGAGACAGTAATGAGGATATCGATGATGATACGTTGACAATGGCTATGGAAACTCATGACATGATTAGTAAGTTGACGGACAAGAACGGTGACAACGGGTAGATACTGCATTTGCTTATACTACGACAGACTACTGCTGGTGTACGGCAGTTATAACTGCTGCTGCTGCTGCTGCTGCTGCAGCTGCTGCTGCTACTGCAAGTTCTACGTGTACTTGCTTCTGAAAACTGCTTGTGCTTAAAGACTACTGTTGTCATTGGTGTTATATTTGTTGTGGTGTTGAGGTTGTTTGTTGTTGTTTGTTGTTGTTGTTGTTGTTGCTGCTGCTGCTGCTGCTGCTGCTGCTACTGCTGCTGCTACTGCTGCTGCTGCTGGAGATGGATATGATGCGCGATGGCGGTGGCGGTGGCGGTGGCGATGGCGATGGCGATGGCGATGGCGATGGCGATGGCGATGGCGATGGCGATGGCGATGGCGATGGCGATGGCGATGGCGATGGCGATGGCGATGGCGATGGCGATGGCGATGGCGATGGCGATGGCGATGGCGATGGCGATGGCGATGGCGATGGCGATGGCGATGGCGATGGCGATGGCGATGGCGATGGCGATGGCGATGGCGATGGCGATGGCGATGGCGATGGCGATGGCGATGGCGATGGCGATGGCGATGGCGATGGCGATGGCGATGGCGATGGCGATGGCGATGGCGATGGCGATGGCGATGGCGATGGCGACAATGATGATAATTGTTATTCAGCCGTTTACTGCGAATTAATCTATTTATATGTGAATTCGCCACCACAATAGTGACAACAAGCGTTGTTTACTTACCTGCTGGACGATCACTGTGAAGACAACACGTGCACTTAACTATACTTAAGCCGGCCATTAAATGTTAAATAACTGAATTATCCATCAATAAAAGCCGTGGCTCAGCCGCTCATACGTCCAACAGATGCGATATGTCGTCACTGATAGCAGTGTCCGGCAACCTTGACCAGTGTCCAGCAGCCTTGACCACACACACACACTGTCTGAATGCGAGATCTCCACGATCTACGTTCGGCATGGTCCGTTTAATTCTGGTCCTAATCTGACCATTTGCACTGACCTGGCCGATACAACTGCACCTCATACAACACGTGTGACTGGGTGTCCTCGCGGTTCCATTTATTACGTCCCAGGCGACGAGAAACGTCGCTCGACGCTCACCTCGTGTGAACGCCTTGTTGACGGAGGCCTGGGCCGACGTTACTGACGTCACACGGCTGACGGCCGGGCCGGGGTTAGTGTAGCGCGAATGACGTGAAGGCGACGTAATGTATGAGTTAGTGGGACTGTGTGCATGATACACGCACCGTTAATTATACAGGTGCTTGCACTTCAGAAGTTGGATTGAAAACACGACGTCGGGGGTTGACGCGCTGTATACGGTAGATGCCCCAGTGGTTGACAGCGAACGTGAATGCGTATTAGGTTACCTTAAGTTGGACATACCTGGACTGAGAATGTATTTATGAGGTCAGACCTCTTCGATGGTCAACATATTGCGACCTGCACATTGGCAATAATTATGAGCGATATCTTCGGTTACGATCAGTCAAACTAATACATATATATATATATATATATATATATATATATATATATATATATATATATATATATATATATATATATATATATATATATATATATATATATATATATATAATATATATATATATATATATATATATATATATATATATATATATATATATATATTATGGTGTGTATACGTGTGTATATGTGTATGTCTCTGTGTCCGTATGTGCATATGCATAGACGTAAATATCACACACGTCTTACGGTCACTAGGATATTGATATGTCCAGTTGACGCAATATGACCCTTGCGAGTGTGTGCAGGGTCCTGCTCGGTCAAGCGACGCGCCGACACCGTGAGACAACTCCGACATTTACAACAATAAGGCGACTAAAACGACACAAACTCTAGCCTCTAGCATGCGCATGTGTCAACACATTATACCGGCCCTGTTTTAACTTACGTCACCCACAGTCACGCGTATGCACATATGCATATTCGTACGTACACGCACACGTATGCACGCACATATGCACGTACACACGAACGCACGATTGATACCATCAATTGTGAAACATGTCCGTTTCCATACTTCTGGTGAACTCTTAATGAAAAGGGACAAAGACGTTGGGTAACCTTTGGTCCGAGTAACCATTCCTCCGGGTAACCCTTGGTCCTGGTAACAACTGGTCCAGGTAACGTTTGGTTTGGTCCAGGTATCCACTCATCCTGACAACCATTGGTCCTACACTAGCACTACCAGCACCGCGAGAATGGTATGACTGTGTGATGCGTAAGCGATCTAACCCTACCTTAACATCACAACAACTTCACAACGCCTTTGATAGCTTTATTCCTTTACACGACACGGTGACAATATCCCACCTGCAACACTGTCGATGTCCGTCCGGTCACCGAGAGAAGGTTCCGTCTCGCTCTCACCAACTGTGCGGTGTAGGCTCAACTACGACGAGCTGTCCTCGTTCGCCCAACCCAGCCAACTAACGACATCGATTAGACTATCTATGAAGTGACGCACATTAACACACACGGCCCCCGCGCCAGATGGCGACGACAGGCGAATAACCTTTCAAACGGCGTCATTGTTCAACTGTTTTATGCCGCCAATACAACTGTAAATGTCTGTCGTCTGTCGTGTTTATGCGGGGTCGTGAGTTGTGATATCGCAGTATGCATGTTGTAAGAATGACTGTTTGTGTGACTGCATGTCTACATGCCTGGGTGTAGAGGTGTAGAGGTGTAGAGTAAGACAGAGACGCAGGAACTAGGAACAAGGTGGGCAACTATCAACACCTGGAATTTTGGTCGAGGGTTTCCCCCGTGGTAAATCAGAAATTACGAAAAATATATCAACAGTACACACACGCGCATACACGTAGGCATTCACGCACACTCGCCCATACGCATACACACACGCACGCGCACGCGCACGCGCACGCGCACGCGCACGCGCACGCGCACGCGCACGCGCACGCGCACGCGCACGCGCACGCGCACGCGCACGCACACGCACACGCACACGCACACGCACACGCACACGCACACGCACACGCACACGCACACGCACACGCACACGCACACGCACACGCACACGCACACGCACACGCACACGCACACGCACACGCACACGCACACGCACACGCACACGCACACGCACACGCACACGCACACGCACACGCACACGCACACGCACACGCACACGCACACGCACACGCACACGCACACGCACACGCACACGCACACGCACACGCACACGCACACGCACACGCACACGCACACGCACACGCACACGCACACGCACACGCACACGCACACGCACACGCACACGCACACGCACACGCACACGCACACGCACACGCACACGCACACGCACACGCACACGCACACGCACACGCACAGGCACACGCACACGCACACGCACACGCACACGCACACGCACACGCACACGCACACGCACACGCACACGCACACGCACACGCACACGCACACGCACACGCACACGCACACGCACACGCACACGCACACGCACACGCACACGCACACGCACACGCACACGCACACGCACACGCACACGCACACGCACACGCACACGCACACGCACACGCACACGCACACGCACACGCACACGCACACGCACACGCACACGCACACGCACACGCACACGCACACGCACACGCACACGCACACGCACACGCACACGCACACGCACACGCACACGCACACGCACACGCACACGCACACGCACACGCACACGCACACGCACACGCACACGCACACGCACACGCACACGCACACGCACACGCACACGCACACGCACACGCACACGCACACGCACACGCACACGCACACGCACACGCACACGCACACGCACACGCACACGCACACGCACACGCACACGCACACGCACACGCACACGCACACGCATAATCACGACAACTTTTAATGTGCTCAAAATGTCCGCCAATCAATGTATTCCAATACACAAATTTATTTGATGGATGTATTTCACGATGACGTACGAAGTTGCGCCATTCATCTGAGATCAGCGAAGAGTCAAATCGTTACTTCGATCTTTTCGAAAGCTAAACGCCTAAATAAAACCAAAGTCGGAATGTTACGTCTGATCGGCATTTTGTGACGCCGTCAAGACATACGGGGATGGCCGTTGTAGCGCTTACATTTTTCCGGCGTTATAAACGTTCCGATTGACGTTTCTGCGCATGCGCGCTATGTGTAAACTAATCAATGTGCAGCGAAAAGACAAAGCATTTAAGGTATAAATACTACGGGTTGTTCGTTAGGATGTATGTAACCTCTCAGCAAAGTTATTTGTCGCAAATTAAAACAAGTTTTGAGGCATATTTGGATAGCAAGCGTAAATCACGTGACAGAAGTGCGCCATACTCTGTGATTTATAAAAGAAACGTAATATTGTATTGCATTGAACGACATTTTAAGAAACTCTTCAAAGTAATCATTGGAGGAAAGTTAACGAACAGCCCGTGACATTTATACCAAAAATACTTTGTTGTTTCGCTGCACATTGATGATTTTACATTTATTGCGTATGCGCAGAAACGTCAATCGGAACGTTTTTAACGACCGAAAAAATGTAAGCGCGACACCGTCTTACACTGGGGGACGTCTTACACTGGGGCCGTCTTACACTGGGGCCGTCTTACACTGGGGGCCGTCTTACACAGGGGGCCGTCTTACACTGGGGGCCGTTTTGCATTGGCGGCCGTCTTACACTAGGGGCCGTCTTACACTTGGGACTGTCTTACACTGGGGGCCGTCTTACACTGTGGGCCGTCTTACACTGGGGGCCGTCTTACACTGTGGGCCGTCTTACGTTGGGGGCCGTCTTACACTAGGGGCCGTCTTACACTTGGGACTATCTTACACTGGGGGCCGTCTTACACTGTGGGCCGTCTTACGTTGGGGGCCGTCTTACACTAGGGGCCGTCTTACATTTGGGACTATCTTACACTGGGGGCCGTCTTACACTGGGGGCCGTCTTACACTTGGGACCGTCTTACATTGGGGGCCGGCTTACACTGGGGTCCGTCTTACACTGGGGTCCGTCTTACACTAGGGGCCGTCTTACACTGGGGGCCGCCTTACACTAGGGGTCGTTTTACATATTGTCGCCCAGAACAAAAAGGTGGATAGTCTATTGGGACGCGGTAGCTTGACAGTTTAAGTGAGTTAACCTGACCATAAACTTGCAGCTTGGCGTAAAGCTTCGCCGAGTAGCAGAGCGGGTATTAAACTGTTCAGGTGTGCAGGGAGGTGTGAAATATATATGTAACAACACAAGGCTCCGAACATTTGTCAATAGTACCTACGTACCATTCAAACAAATCATCGTTTCTTTCTTGCGCACCGCCACGAAATACATCTTACATTAGAATAGTAGACAATACATAATGGAAAACCCAGATATGTCGACAATGGAAGACCCAGATATGTCGACAATGTCTTCAAAGAAAAACACTATCAGCGCGCACGCACGTACACACGCACGCACACGCACTCATTCACGTGGTGAAATATCCGTCACCGAGTCGTTCGGGAGGACATTTTGTTCCGTGTAAATCGTCAGACGGCGCCACATCTCTCATAGTAATGACTCAGTAATCATACGCTGTGTGGCGCCACTTCTCCCACTCATGACTAACACAGAGACCGTAATTATCGAGCCTACAGAAAGCCTATTTATTATTATTACGAGCACTTCCTCGTTGCAGAGGTGATGTAATTCACGTCTGTTTCGCTTGTGTATCTCCACAGGTGCCGCTTCGAGGTACAGTTTTGTAAAAGTAAAATAACTTACACAATAAATAAATATAATAAATCGTTTGATTTAAAATGTCCGTATGATACATAAAACATTATTTAGATTTGTTAAAACCCGCTCCTACGGTGGCTCTCTGACTCTGTGGAGTTCTTCAACACTTATTTGAAGCGAATGAACAGAGGTAGGGAGGTGATGTATTTACAATGTCCCACGCTGAGCGCATTAACATTCGTTTCCATGAAACATTTGCGGCGATATACCGATGCATTACCACAAAGGAATTTATTTAGCATCACTTATTTTTTCAGTAACACATAAAATTGCGCAACAAGTTCCACAATTTTAAAATTGGTTCCAATGCTTTTTATAAACAAACAATATGTTTACTGTTATTTAACGAAACTGCTCGAGAGTCCAATTAACCGATTAGCCCGATTAAGTATATCCAATAATCCCCGTCACAACGGGATGGCGTCTCTGAATTTAAAAGAATGGCTTTCACAGTATGGACAAATCGTTGATGATTTCTAATTATCCCATGTCAAATATGTCAAAGTATAATTTCACAACGAAATTGCCGTAATCATTCTTTTAAATAAATATATCGTCTAACGGTCGCCTTCCTGTTTGTTATCTATCACAAGTATGAAGTAAATTGACGTAACATCCTTCAAAAATTGTCGAAATGGTACAATCTTCTTGACTTCATACGCGTAGCTTTCGATGTTATCTTTTCCCTCGACATCGATATACCAATGGGTGGCGCTCATTTCGTGATTCGGCCGTATTCAACAAGAAAACTGTCTTCATTTACATATTCCGTTTATCTCATGTATGTCATCATTATTTATAGCATCATTTTATCACAAGTAAATGTTTAGAGTTGCTAGGGAACGTCATCGACACGAATTTAGATCGTAGCCAAAACGGTTAAGAAGCTTTATGCCAAATAGTTTGACAGAATCAAATGTATTAATCGCAAAAGATGCAGTATAATGTGTATTCGGCTTATCGGCATATACATGTATCGCATTTAATTTTCATTTAACTAATATTTTAGTTGTGCTTGTTAGGTATAAACATTATATACGAGATTACTTTTTATTCATCATAACAATTAATTACGATGTGTTGGTTCCATGAGAGGAAACCGTATCGACGAATGGGGGTAAGTGAGAATACAGCAGTATCGATGCCTCGCAGTATCGAGTGAAACGATTGTATACCATTGATAGAAATGTAACTACTGACAGTACCTGTTATCGTCGACAGTACGCTGAATTATATATATATATATATATATATATATATATATATATATATATATATATATATATATATATATATAAATGACAGTTGCAAAAAAACAGCTGCATCATAGAATAAAAAGAATCAAGCTGTCTTAGCTTCATTTTGTAACGTTACTTATTTTTCGAACTGATCTCAACAATCATCGGCCATCCTATTGTCAGGCAAAGATTCACCATTTTGAATAAAAGAAATGCCACAACACTGCAAATTCAAAAGGTATGTTTTGCTTGCTTCTACTGTTCTTGTGTATCGGTAATTCGTGGATATTACAATATTATATAATCATGACACTACCGTAGTAGTGATGTAACGTGACGATTTTCCTCATGCATCATTTACACCAACTAAACAGACTCTTTGGAGATCTGTTCTCTGAGATCTGGTCTCAGAGATCTAATCGTCTTTGAGATCTGTTCTCTGAATTCTGATCTCTCTGTATCGTGTAACGTTGAGTGACGTGGAGATTGCTGATATTCCGATCTTTCTGTCAGCTGAATAATCACATTTCGTTATGCTATTTGCGATAACTATTGATACTTAAACTTATTATTGAAGTTACTGTACATAGCCTACGTATATGACTAGTTCGGTGTATCCATGGTTACGTATCTAGACAACGTGGACACGTAGACAGTAGACTACTGCATTTCGTCCGGTTTGCATTTTTATAGACGTTGCAAATCTCAGTAATCCGGACCACCGAAAATCCGTTCTAGTCTGATTATCCGGAACGGTCGTCATTTCTTGGGAATGGAACAGCCAAACGCTAAAATACCATAACATGATTCGGGTTTTTTTCTCGGAAAACTCGTTAATCCGGACATATGTACGTGTCCGGAATAAGAGGAGTCTGCGTTAAATACAAAACTAGCCGAGTTCCCAGCGAAGCTTGGTGAAGGCAGTCAACCGCGCTAAAACGTTCTAAAATTGCATTACGTTGTTCCGGTGTGTCCCAAATGTAGGTCGCGGGTTCACGTCATGACGAAATAATTTTTTTAACGTGTGGATTACTCCAAGTACAACATTTTAGAATATTGAGTACCCAAAGTTTCCACCCGGTCGAATTGAGAAAAATCAAAATTCGACGAACCATCCATTATGTGCTAGCTAGGTCACATGCAAAACCGACGAAGATGTTGTTCCACAAACAAACAAACAAACAAACAAACAAACAAAACAAAACAAAACAAACCAAAAAAAAAAAAAAAAATCCATCAATCAATCAAACAAACATATAGAGAACACAGTTCTATAATAATAATAATAATAATAATTTATAGACACATATATACGCATGTGACTGGGGCATGAAAACTCAGGTAAATCCAAACGTATATAGGCTTACGTTTCTAGAGATGCTAGCGGCTGGATATTTATGACAGTCTTACATTTATGACAGTCTTACATTTATGATAGTCTTACATTTATGACAGTTTACTGGATATTTATGACGGTCTTACATTCATGACAGTCTTACATATGAAAACGCCAGAAAATGTGCATATCGTGGTAACAGAAATAAGGATTGGTAATGTTTATATAAACTTGCTGGTATTTGCTTTCATTCACAATATATTTACGTTTGTACGTCTGAACGTAAGAACGTATGTATGTATGTATGTATGTACGTATGTTTGTACGTACGCATATACGTATGTATGGATGTATGTAGTACGCATGAATGGATGTATGTACGTACGTACGTACGTACGTATGTACGTATGTATGTATGTATGTATGTATGTATGTACATATGTACGTATGTATGTATGTATGTATGTATGTATGTATGTATGTATGTATATATGTATGCATATATGAATGTATGTATGTATATATGTACGTACGTATATATGTATGTATATATGTATGTATATACATACGTATATATGTAAATGCATGCATGTATGTATGTATGTATGTATGTATGTATGTATGTATGTATGTATGTATGTATGTATGTATGTATGTATGTATGTATGTATGTGTGTATGTATGTATGTATGTATGTATGTATGCATGCATGCATGCATGCATGTATGTATGTATTTATGTATGTACACATGTATGCATATTCGTATGTATGTGCGTATATTCGCGCGTACCTACGAACGTGCGTATGTCTGTGAGACTATTCTGATAAAAGACATTTACAAAAGGTAAAATTACATCAGAAGGATTGTTCACATATTTATCTAAAGTTAGGTATAGGCCGCCAAGGTTATCAGACCAAGGATTCGGCAACGGATATAATTACTGTAGCAAGGAAACAGCAACGATTCCATGCTCGCTTCACACTAATTCTGGCAAAACAACACAAGTCATACAAAATGGCGGTCATTAGGAAGTGCGCGTCTGAGTGGCAAAAATTGAAATGAATTAGTTCTGTTCTATGCCATTTAAGTTAGTGTACATGGATTTCAGTTAGCAGAATCGATAGCATCTTGGCAGTATGAAATTAATCATTTGCAGGTGACCGTCCTGATTTGTGTCGTTGCAGCGACGCAGGAATAGTCGTCAATTTTGGCGCGCTGCTCGCACGAATGTAGCAGACGACAATGGGGGTCGTTCTGCGGATTAGTCTGACAAGTGAAACATGGCGTTAGCTGTGATTAGTGGCTGGGAATCCTAACGAAACTAATTAGTGACTGTGGCCGTCGGTCGTCTGACGGATGCCGGTAACGGGGAAGTTCGAGTTGTTACCTGAGACTGCGGTTAAATATGTATGAACGACCAGCCCGTCTGAACGTCAGCCCCGGCCGAGGCTTGCGAGACACCGTCGCTCGAAGATCAACAACACCGCGGACATTTTGTCATCCGGCCACCGCGAGTTGATCTCATTTAACTGACGTCACGTCGACGACAGGACGGGCTGCTGGCACAATCTGTCTCTGATTGTTACTTCCTGAAGACCTCACCGGTGTGATTGATTCGGATCGCCGTTTAAATAATGGATTAAAGTGAGAAATGTTAAGCTGTCATTGGCGAAATAATACGTGGTTTCATCGGCGTTCTGAAGTCGGCGAATTTCCAGTGGTTGACATGTTTGCTAAAAGTGGACAGTCTAATAAGACTTGAGAGGTAATAAGTGTGTCTGTGTGCAGTCACGTGACACAAGTCGGAGGCACTAGCACAATATTAGCACAAATTATTTACAGCACCAACTTATAACGGACTTAATCATTACTCTGCCAAAAGATGTAGAACAAGAACAGATGTAGAAAAGATGTCGAACTTTGATACATTAATAAAAACACCTATTCATATATAATAACTATGGTTACAACATTTATTGTAACTATTATACATGTCTTTGTAAGAAATATTTTTGATTCACATTGTATGATGTTGTAATTATTTGTTTTTGTTGTTATATTACAATAATTATACGCTACACCCGCACTCACAGAGCATTTATTTAATTTAACCTATTAAATATATGTGCATACGCCTAATATGTGCACGTCATCAATGAAAACAGGACATCATCACGAGTAAATGAAAGCATTTATAGTTGGATGAACTGTAGCAATGTGGAGTGACCGAAATTGTTCAACTTTCGAAATAACAGCAAGAAGATAGGATCCAGATTTTTCGAATAAGAATCCGGTGTTCTAAACACTACGCTTCCGCGCACTGCGCTTATAGGCGTTTCTCGGCGCATCGAACGTCACAAAACCAGGCCGAGGCGTCTCTGGTTCTCCAGGGCGGCTCAGCTGGCCGGTATTGTAGGCGGCTGTGGCTTGACGCGTGTCACAACAGAATAGGCAAACCCCTACTTGTCATCCTCATTGTCCGATGTAGCAATTATTGGCGACTGACACGTGGCTATGACGCTATTCCGCGCGCCGTGTCACATTACAGAAAATCCAGGAAACAGACGAACGCGTGCGCGCGCACGGCAGTCACGTGACACTCGACGCGCATTCGACGTACTGTGACTTTTTTGGGGTGGAGAAACGCTTACGATTCTAGAAGTAAGACCTAGACTGCGTCCGTATGTCACTGCGTTGTTACGTAACGCAAACGTGTGTGTCTGTCTACATTCTTCGTCCTCTCAGATGCCTCGTGCACTTAGCTCTTCTGCGCGAAGGGGGATTAATGCGTCCGGCCAGCCGCAAACACGATTTCTTCAGGGGGCATTACGCAACGCCATTAACGCCGTACAGAAATTGTCCTGGTCTGAGGCGTCTCGCGGTCCTGACCGGAAGTGCGCGTGTCCACCGCCTCGACAGGTGACAACGCTGCGAGGACATCGCCTGTCCAGTGACAAGAACGACAAGATGACAATGTCCATTAGTGTGTGGTGGCAACGCCGGTGCTGGCGGAAGCTGGACTTGTGTATGTCGAAAACATCGCGTGGCCGAAGGTGCACTTGCAGACTTACACACGTCAGCACAAGCTCGCTATGTCAGGCCGGTGTTCACGTGACTGTGTTCACGTGACGGGGTTCACGTGACGCCGGATGTATTATCTGCAGCATCAGAAGGGACACGCAGGAAGTGGTGTTTCTTCAAACTGACGTGAAACTATCCCGTTGATGTGATTCTGTTTTATAGCATATACATATAGCTACACACACAGCTACACCCACAGCTACATACACCGCTATGCACACCGCTACGCACACAGCTACACACACCTACACACATAGCTATACATATCGTTACACACACACAGCTACACACACAGCTACACAACGCCCATTTGCTCTACAATATTTCCCGTTTCGTACGTAACCCGCCTGTCGTCTCACGTTACCGCTGCAAACCCGTTCCCCGTATTCCGGCTCCTGCACCGCGTCCGTCAACCCCAGATATTATGTTCCCGTCGTCTTCCCGATTCCCTTGATGCGGGCGGCACCCCCAACCCCCGGTGCCTGCAGTCCTCCCTGTACCAGGCTCGATGGGTTTCCCGGCGGTACGGAGTCCCGGTGTCCGCATTTATCGGAGCCGGAAACTCTCCGGGGATTTACGAGCTGCCCGGCGAGCTCTTTATGACAATCTTAATAAAATATTTATTAGTCATTTGCTGCCGAGCGCCCGGTGCCGACATGACTGTCGACAGGTGGCCCGACCCAGTCCTCCCGTCCTCCGTTTGTTTTATTTCCTCGTAGTCGGCGAGGTTTACGAGTCAAGGGCTGTCGCTCGCCCACGGTCTGGGGTCGGTCTTTCGTCGTGACCGTCGAGGGAAGACGGGGCTCGTTTCGTGTGATGTCTCCACGCACATATACATGCAAACGCGGGATTTGAAGCTTGACATGTTCAACTTAATCCTATATGCATGTTCAACTTAATCCTATATGCAGTAACTGTGAACGTAATCCTGAGCGTATTTTGGAAGTATTCAGCCCTATATTCAATCTATCACTACTTGAAGGCTGTTTATTCATGTCCATATATATATATATATATATATATATATATATATATATATATATATATATATATATATATATATATATATATATATATATATATATGTATATATATATATATATATATATACATATATATATATGTATATGTATATGTATATGTATATATATATATATATATATATATATATATATATGTATATATATATATATATATATATATCTTTGATAATGCCGTGATGTGTATTTAATTGAAGAAGTGCATATCTTCTATAAAGGCGACTAAGTAAAATGCCCTTTTTATACAGCAACAGCAGAAGAGATTTTTGTTCATTCTGTGAGGGAATATTTCCCGTAGTAACTGCCGTTAGGACAGCATTGGCGTTTGAAGAAAAAGACTACACTCACTGACCGCGAGATAAGCAGATACTGGATGAACCACGTAACTTCCGATTGTCCAAAAGACAGGTCGAGTTGAAGGAGAGGCGCATGCCGGCATCACACTGATGCGGAAGTATAGATAACTGTGTACGCTTCCGGTGGTAGCAGATGCGATACGCGACAGAAAAGTGAGGTGTACGTGAGATTACAACATGGCATTGCGTTAATTCTTTCACGTATCAAAGCCCCTTTGATCTGACAGTGTTTGAATATGCGATGTTGCTCTTGCATAAGTGTGTGGTGTTGATCTAAAGCAAGCGATGTACTTTGATAACTAGTCGACGCAGAAGTTGTGAAGATGAGTTCCCGTCGACCAACGCAGTGGTACAGAACCCGGATTGCTTAACGGTTAATCTAAGTGTGTGATAAAACGGTCTAGAAACGGTAAACGTGGGTTTTATCGGGTGCGGTATCCAGGGTATGTGGCTCCATTGACTGTGGGTTGTATAGTTCTGTGGCCGACTTATTACCTCAACGCCCACGCCCCAAGACGTCTATGGGAAGCATTCAGCATCGTTGGAAATATTAGGATCCGAAGAAGTTCGTTTAAGTTCGTTCACACACAGTGTTGTGTTTACAAGACACATAGCTGCTGCACTCGCTCATCTTATTGTGGTTGTCATTGCTTACAACACATCGTTATTGGGTCAACTAGTATTTTCATAGACCCCCAAGCACCCGAACACACGTATACACACGCGCGCACGTGCTCACACATACCACATGCACATACGCGCACACATACATACCCCTTACATATTCGTGGGTACATACACACACACACACACACACACACACACACACACACACACACACACACACACACACACACACACACACACACACACACACACACACACACACACACACAACACACTATACACGCACGCATAAACACACAACACACTATATCCACACATCACACACACATCACACACACATACACGCACGCACGCGCGCGACAAGACACAACACGATACGACAAGATGTTTAACACACAGACGGAGATACTTTATTGCTATAATCGACATAAATAATATATAAATCTGGGAGAATATGTCTTGGTGACGAAACACATACAGTCACCCAGACTCGGAGGACCGTTTAATTATGATTCATGTTAATCCAATCTAAACGACCCGGGCGATTATTTGAATATAATAAGTACAGATTGCGTTCGCGTGACGCGTTGTGTAAACACAGCGCGACGCGTTAGCGGGAAGGCGCGGGGAAACAGCGGGGAGACGGGAGCTGGCGAGGTGGCGGGCGCTTCCCAGGCACCTGGGGACGGGAGGGATGTTGTCATTGGGAGCCTAACGAGCGGGGCGGGTTGGTCAGTCCCCCCGCCGCGTCGGCCGACACTCGCCCGTGCCGCCGTCGACGCCCGGCGACTGCGGCTGTGTCAACACGAGGGCCCCGTGTTGACGCCGTCCCCACGCCGGCCGCCGTGTAGTGCTGGCCGCCAGTGAAAGTGCACGCGCTGTCTCTGTCTCGTCCGTCAGTGGTCGGCAACAGAACGGCGTTTTTAAAGCGATGGTTTAATTTATTCATTTAATATTACGTTATACTTCTTCTTCTTCTTATGGTTAGCTCGTCACTCTATGTTAGCCACGTGTTTGTGACTAGAGTATTGTCGAGCTTGGTTTCTAGAGTTGTCCTTCTCTAGAATCAGTGAGTCCACTCCAGGTTACACATTTACAAACAAAGGCGTATCAGAACTCTTCTCTACTTCTTCTTCTCTCATATACTGGACGGGGCCCTTTGCGGGGCGTTTAAAGTCCAACGAGAATTTGTGAGTCCGCTATAGGTTACACAGTTATCCCCTGTGTGGGATATTTTACTTCCCCTGACATAGACACCAGATAGAAGGGACCACCGGCTTTTAGTGTCTCTTCCGAAAGACGCAGGCAAATGTGGGGTGAACGAAATTGCCTAAGTTTCGAAACGGCGGCAGGTGGGATTGAACCACCGTCCCCTCGATTGACAGTCCGGCGCTCTACCGCGCGACCACCGCTCCCCACTCACTTATAACTACAACATGCATGTTGAAGGTTTACTGGGTACCGATTTGTGTTTAATTACTTTATTAACCTCAGAACAATGTTCACAATTTGAGAGATTCCGCCTGCAACATGTTCAAACGGTAAATAAAATCATCATAAAAAACAAAATTGATTGGCATTAATGCCGAGGCGAGCAGAGTTAACCGCAATACTCTTCGATGTTTAACTTTCCCATGTTCTAGGCAGCTTACCTCCCTTCACAAATTACAGCCCGGCCAAATCTGGGCAGAGGAACTTACCTGGTATATCCGTCGCGTGACCTGATGCTTTGCAATAGCCCCGCCAAACCATATTTACAAAATGTCTGCCGAATACGTGCGTTTCAGAAGATGCTCTCTATTACAAAAACCTTATGGAGAGTTGGTAAATTGCCAAACATTATTTGCACGTGTACAGATTTGACGGATGTCCCGCGTGAAATATTTTGATTGTTTGTAAGCAAACGTCGACGTACTGGACACAGCGATTCCTTTATGAAGTCCGACGGAGCAGCATACAAACATACGGACTCTCGATCACAACACTCCGGGTTCATATCCTCGTCTTTCAGTTTCGAACTCTGGACGAGTTCGGTCAACCTGGTTCTAGTCACCTGTGTAAACTGTGCACCCGACTTGTAAAGAGTCGAGGAGAATCGTCCTGTAGTTCTCGTTGCATGGCTGAATGCTTCAGATGGTCCCAATGGACCCGCCCGCCAGGGAGTGAAATGTAAAGTTTTTGAAGTAGGGCTAAATACCGTCCTAAATAGGAATTTACATTGCCTTTTAATCGTTGTATACAGTTGAGATGCCTCAACGAAACCTTGTCAATAACATTTTGTTATAACCAGTTTAATCCCAGCTAACAAAATCAGGTTATCAGAACGTTGGCAGAACGTTATTACTATGTTACGATATAACGTTAGCCGGTAACGTTCTCCTAACGTTTTTTTTTTAAGTTTTCTTTACGTTCCCTTAACGTTACACATGGGAATGTTACTGCATAACTGAATTAAAACCTTCTGCTAACGTTACGGGAACGCTACATGTTTGCTGGGATCACTACATTTTAGCATGGCACCTAATCGGTGACTTGGAATACTCCACACTCTCTCCCGTTACTTCTTCTTACTGAGATACACAATTTGGCGGGTGAACTCCCATATCTGTCCAAGCACCCTGGTGCGTCTACAGATGCCACAAGTTAGATAAATACATGGACGCATTAAAATGGGCGATTTTTGGTTGCTGGCAAATAGGAGGAATTGATCAAAAATAGAACCGAATAAAATTGAGGCAAAATACCAGATATTGTTCCCATAACAACATAATGTGAAAACGTCAAAGAAATACACAAACTCATTAACATTGGTAGTTACTAGTGGTTGACAAATGGCAGGAGTCGGTCAAAATGTAATTAAAGAATTGTATGAGATATGACAACGTAACCAAAGAAACAGCAGCTGTCCTTCCCACAACAGCACAATGTATTACTATAACTTAAAGATGACTAGGACACATCATGAGAATGCATATAAAGACTCTATCCACAAAGTAGCTCTAAGATGGACACCATCCGGAAGAAGGAAGCCAG
>OZ024859.1:25480722-25488222 GCA_964017155.1 Oasisia sp. SBJ-2009
GTTTGTTTACATTTCTTAACATGGCGTAGCTGAACCCTGTTTCCATTCTTAGTCCTACAGTTTGTGTAAATACATGTCTTTTTTTGGAATTTCCCTGGTGAAGTTTGTTAATATATAGCTCTTTTGATTATCCACATTACTTAATAATGTTTAGTAAACATTTTGTGTTTTGACATAACGTAAAACGTTACAAGGAACTTGATGTTAACTAAGTATAGTGATTTGACACAGAATGTTTGAGTGCTCCGCGTGTTCGGCATCCATTTTGCGATAGCTTGATGGACCTCTTGTTTAAAAAAAAATCATGAGTGAAGAGGAGAACGGATTAAGGGAAAGAGCGAGATCTAGGAGCGAGAAAGCCAAAAAAGCGGCACAGATAGAGAGAAACAAGTAGAAACAAATTGATACAGAACAAGAGAGACCGATGGGAGAGGATAAAAATGACATAGAAATAAATAAATTGGTTAAGATTTAATTCTACGTAAACGAAAAATAAAGGGACATCGAGGATGTTAAATAGCTAAACATATTTAGCAGAACCGAACGACAAAGTCGTCAACCGAAGGCAGATGTTCAACTGACACTGCCGCTGTCGTAGCAACACAAACATTGCCTGCCGCAGTCGCCCCACACCTCCCTGTACCCTCGCTGAGTCGCTGTCATTCCTCCGTGGTGACGGACCAAGTTACCCGCCGACCACTCAAAGCAAGGCGTGGCACGTCAGATGTTGGCGGGGCGTGGCTTGTGGCGGATGACGCGTAGCTGCCAGCGAGGCCCCGCCCACCGCCGCAAGCCGCTGGAGGAGCGCCAGATCTAGCCACAGTGGCGCGCTGGAGAGACGGACTGCTGCCGACAACCACGTCTCGTTATCACCGGGGCACGCTCGGCGCATCCGTGCTGAGTTATGACGAGCTGCTGAGAATCGGCGTGACAGCTAACTGTGACGACCATCACGGACACATTATCACGGAAGTGTCACCGGCGTGATAGGCGTGACGGACGCGGACGGCGTGATATAGATGATATACGCGACTTTGAGAGGTCTTGGTCCAAGCCGGGAACAAGTTGTCGCGACACAGGACACGGGGAGAAGTGAGACGCTGTGTCAGCAAGTGTCGTCTGGTTAGCGCGAGATAGGCTCGTTCGACTGACATATCGCACGGATTCGTCGTCTCTCTTGTCGGCCGGCATGGTGACAAATCTGTGAATCGGCGACATTCGGACGTCGGTAGGCACTGTCAAAAAGGTGACACCCTCCGTCTGATGGTAAGAAACGCCCGGTCACCGTTCAGTGGACAGGAGCCGCGCCGCTGTCATCTCCTCGCCTTGTGAAGCTGGACAACAGGCGACCTGAAGGTTGGTTCTCTTTTGGTGTTGTACATCACTCGACTCACGCTAACAGGATGTGACATGTTCCCTGTCTCACGGAGACAATGCGCGGTATGATTTGGACTAATATATATATATATATATATATATATATATATATATATATATATATATATATATATATATATATATAGATAGATAGATAGATAGATAGATAGATAGATAGATAGATAGATAGATAGATAGATAGATAGATAGATAGATAGATAGATAGATAGATAGATAGATAGATAGATAGATAGATAGATAGATATAATTATGTATCGATAGTTGTATTTAATATTTTTTTTAATGTAGTTATGTATGTATGTATAAACAGAGTGCATATAATATATATATATATATATATATATATATATATATATATATATATATATATATATATATACATATATTTCATTAGATTTAGATCCATGTATAAATATTCATATACTATATTTTTATTATAAAGTATATGCATCTATATAGTTAAATATAATTATATATATTTATTTAAAAATAAATAATGTAGTTATGTATATTTAGACACAATATAAAATATTATATATATATATAAATATATATATATATTATACATTATTATATATACTGAATACATACTGATAGCATAATGTTCACTACCATATGAAATGGCAATATCATAATGATAACAAACTGTCAAAAATGTAATTCAGCTACAGGTGCATGTGGATCCACCAGCATTTTCATATACATATTTTGAGATACATATACAATTACACATATACATGCATACATACGTAAACACATACATACATGCATACATACATACATACATACATACATACATACATACATACATACATACATACATACATACATACATACATACATACATACATACATACATACATACATACATACATACATACATACATACATACATACATACATACATACATACATACATACATACATACATACATACATACATACATACATACATACATACATACATACATACATACATACATACATACATACATACATACATACATACATACATACATACATACATACATACATACATACATACATACATTCATTCATTCATTCATTTATATATACATGCATGCATACGCTTACCTGTATATACATATTCTACAGCTCTATTATGGATAGATTTCAAATCACACGTGTACGTTTAAGATTCGGAATATTGGATCACGACAAAGTCGTGAATGTTTGTTTTCATGCAAATTGTTTAAGTCTTTTTAAGTATGTACGTACGTACGTACGTATGTACGAACAGAAGTTTGTATGTATCTATATAATACGGTATGTATATATACGACGTAAGTAAGACATTTCTTGCACTAATCTGAAAAATGAATACTTCATATAGCAGACGTTGCTAGCTAGCACTGTTGTAAGGCACGCATAGGCCCCTTATGCTATGTATGTTTGAATAGATGGCTATAGATGGACAGCCGGAAGGGTCACGTTTGTTTGTTTATTTGTTTATTTGTTTGTTTATTTGTTTGTTTGTTTGTTTGTTTGTTTGTTTGTTTGTTTGTTTGTTTGTTTGTTTGTTTGTTTGTTTGTGAGATACAACACAGGCTAAAATATGTTGACAAACAATTGCGAACTTTGAAATAGTCGTACGCTAGTTAGTAGCAGTACACAAATGTAAAAAGGTAAACACAATGAGATCTGTTAGACTAATACGATATCTTAAACATGGAGGTTCGTTGACATCAATTCTTCATCCATCCTACAAATAAAGCAAACAAGAGTCGCGGTATGATTTCTGCTACACGAGACAGGTATAGTTTCAAAAACGCTAAAATCTGATTTCCTGAACATCAGCCACACGTGTGGGTTATGTAATGACGTCGCTGAGCGTGTGAACAGTTATTAATCAAGTAAGGTGGGCGTACGATTTTTTTTAAACAAAACCTTTCATAGATTTGTAAAACGACGCTGTCGTTAGCGTAAGAGAGACACCGCGATAAAGCGCGTTCACACAGACAGGTATGACACATCTGCTGTCACTAAGAAGGGTCCAAGCTTTCAGTGTCGTCTTCCTTGTTTCTGTGAGAGAAATGCCAGGCGTAGCTTTTTGAAACAAAATTCGTGTCGACACAAAGTCCAGCTATAGGTCTGAATCAAAGGACATAGGCCGCTTTTTCGCTGTGTCAATTTCTTTTCCAAAAACCGTGTAAATAGCTGTAATTAGAACGTATGTTATTGCTTGTAAGCAATACTTAGCTAAAGTCGTAACTGACCGAAATTCGTACGCAATAGATCAGCGGGTGTTATACCTTTAGAGATGTTCACAAATAATAGATAAATTCGTGCAGCAGGAGTAGGAATGTATAGACAAATAATTTGAAATAGTCGCCCGAGATAAAATGGTTAAATGTTTTCTCGTGATGTCCGTTCACTGTTGAGTTGTCAAGTTAAAAATATGGTTGAAGACTACGCTAAAATCGACTTATAAATTCACTGCGAAGTGTGTGAAATGTCGGTTCAAATACGTCAAAGGGGCCTGACGTCCCATCTGGCCCGTGAGTGTATTTATGAGATTGTGTCACATTAGACACAAAGATGAATAGTCCAGCTACGTCTCTGCATATATAGGTTATTTAGTGAGAGTATCCATGAACAAGATCTTATCTATACCAGACTTATAATCAAGTAAATAATCCACGTAAATAATCCAGTACATTATGAGATGCAACGTGATTATTTGTATTTGGTTGTATTTGATTCAGAATAATTTATAGCATTTAATTTTTTACTGGTTGTTATTCTTTGTTTACAGTACTTTATGGGATCTTAAAGTGGAGAAATTGGCAATATTTTTTATTTTTTATTTGTAAAAAACAAAAGGGACACTTTGTTTTTAAAACCGATCGACGAATGTTGATATATATATATATATATATATATATATATATATATATATATATATATATATATATATATATATATATATATATATATATATATATATATATATATATATATATATACACCACACACACATATATATATATATATATATATATATATATATATATATATATATATATATATATATATATATTTATTTATTTATTTATGTATATTTTATATATACTTATGTGTGTATATATATATATATATATATATATATATATATATATATATATATATATATTATATATATATATATATATACTTATGTTGATATATATATATATGATAAAATGTTATGACACTGTGTCACGTTTGTATGTATAATATATATATATATATATATATATATATATATATATATATATATATATATATATATTATATTACATACGAAAAAGTGTTTATACTTATGACGAGGCGTGTAGCGTTTTATTGTGTTATAACACGTTTATCGGACCACATAACGTCTTTTTGAGAACCGCGATACGGCGACGTAGTATAATGATATCATATCCTAATTTGTTCGCCCGGTGTCGCATCTGCCGACAGAGGTAGAATGTGTTCAAGCTGCGGTCCCTGTCGGACTGTCGGCTACTGCTGTGACGTGTTTGGCCACTGACGCGCCTAGACGCGAGTGGTTTATGGCCGCGGTGATGGGATCGTCACGACCGGTTACCGCGGGACAGCGGTGGGGGCGGCTAAGTCGCGGTGTCGTCTTGTCGCAGTTTCTTTACTAAAGGTGACATAAACGACACCACTGATAGTCGGACGGAATCGATGTAACACTAAATTAGATTACACGCGCAAGCTCCTTTCGAGTACATTAGTTAACTCAATTAAACGTGTTGCGCTGACAATTTCTGCGAGGGACCGAGTGCGTGGATGGTGTCTGAAGCAGCACTGCTCGACACACCGCGTGAAAAATGACCGTTTTCAAAAACGAGTGGACATTACTAGACGTGAGCTACGCTGATCACATGACCAGTATAACAAGTAATCATCCGTCATATGTATTTATGTTGACGACGTACTTGTACAACAACGTACAGGGGCTGTGACGTTACGGATGACGTTATAGGGGATGTGACGTCATAGATGACGTCGTAATAACATGCTCTTGACTCACTGAACTTGCTGCGCTTGCAAACAGGTGACACGCCAGGAGAAGATATGCAATAAAACAAAGTCAGATTCTGTCTTCGATTACGGGCCGCCAATTTTTCAGCTGGTTTGAATTTTGGGCAGTAAAGCAAAGGGAGAGTGGAGCTGACGCGAATTCAGCGGAAGACACAGCGTGTGTTAGAATAAGCAGTGGGTGTTGAAATACGCAGTAGGTGTTGAAATGCACTGTGTATGCTAAAATACACAGCGGGTATTCAACTACACAACGGGTGTTAAAATTCAGAGCGGGTGTTCAGTTACACACAGCTCAAGTTCAAATATACAACCTTTGTTGGTCAATACTGTGGGTGTTGAAATTCATATCGGCTATTGTACTATGCAATGGGCGTTAATATATGCAGTCAGTGTTAAACTACAATACAGGGCTTGTTGATAGATATACCTATACTAAAACAGATGGTGTTGAACGACACAATGTATGTTTAACTATATATTAAAATGTATTGATTGATACCAAGTGTACCAAGACTAACTTTTATTTGGCATTAGATTTATATTATTTAGAGGTTAGCCAATTCAACCAACGTTGAAAGTAATACATTCAAAATATTAAAACATTATTTCTAGTAATTATGAAACATTCTACTTTATCATAAAGACCCTACCAGCTATTGGTGTCATTGTCATCATCATATATATATATATATATATATATATATATATATATATATATATATATATATATATATATATATATATATATATCGTATTTTGTAGCAATGTTAGTGGTATGCGTTATTTAAAAATTTAATTAAAGATATTTGTGACAAAAATATAAATGCATGTTCCATTCGTTGAGACATGTGTCAGGTATGAGATATATTCAATCGATGAATTACGCAAATACGTACATTTAATTATACAGAGGGACCTCGTCAATCCGAACATGTTAGTGATTATCTCGTAGAAAAGAAACATGCACATAACGGGATTTATTATATTGTTTCCAAATTTCGTTCCTCTGAAATTATGACCGAGATTGTTGAATTATTGGGTCTGGGTTGCGGTTTATCGTGGTCTGGATAATCGATGTCCGGAGTATCGAGATCCGGATTAGTATAAGAGATATTACGTATCAACGGTTCGTTGCGAGCGTGTTGGCGGCGATGTCGACGAAGGGTGATCACGAGGTGTTACCTACGCAACGGGAGGCACCCGTGTGGCGGGCGTCGGGGGACGCAGGGGGGAGGCGGGGAGACACGTGGGAACAGCCGGGAGCGAGGCAGGGCTGACTCCCATCAAGCGGCCGAGGCCTTATCAAAAGTAGCAGCCGGGGCCGGCGTGGTCGTAGACGCGGCCCGGTCGACCCGCAGCCGGATACGAAGTCGCTCGGAGTCGGCTTCTCCCCGCCGCTGTATCTCCGCTCGCACCCCGTCCAACCCCGTCCAACCCGGCCTTATCAACCCAGTCACAGCCTCTCCAGGTTCATCCGGGTACAGGACTGACTGCCGTTCGCCCCCGTTCTTCCGACGGACGGCCTATCTACACCACGCACGACAGGATGGTCCTCTAGAGTGTCCAGGAAAAGTCTTCTACGATGACATCCAAGCGACATCGGTTCTGCGCCTGTTTCCGTGGCACCTACATTTGTCCGCGCGATAAATCGGGTCTCGTTTGTTTACGTCGGTTTCCAGGGACGTTCCGCTGGGTTCACGACGGAAGCGACGTGGTGAAAGGAGTGAAACGGATATAGTTGGCGCATGCGCTGAGCTGATTGACGCCCATCCTCGTCTGTCCTCGTTTAACGTCGTGTACTGTAATTCCCCGGCGGCAGAGTACAGCCAATTGGTGCGTCAAGTAATTATAGGTGCATCTTGCAATGTTTAGCACGGAACAGTTGTCTTCATTATCGACTCCCGATTATAATCTCTGAAATGTTTCTGATTACGTTTTACCAACAACATAGTTTGACAACGAAAACAGCCTCACAAATGTGAACGGGAGACTAAAAAATGAAAATATTTTCTTTTTTATGTTAACATGTATTATCTACATTGAAAGACACGA
>OZ024859.1:25493222-25500722 GCA_964017155.1 Oasisia sp. SBJ-2009
GATATATTTAATGTAATGCCTTTCTGCGCTCTCTTAGCTTGAGCAAATGCAGGCTAAACGTGCGCGCTGCTGTAAACCCTTGTCTCCAAATGGCTGTGTTCGACACGTATTCCTGGGACGGTGTCTCAAAAAACACATCCAATTCTCCAGCAAGGTTCCGTCACATGCGGCATTGAACGAGGTATATATATACATACACCTTGGTACCAGTGTTTGTTATGTCGCCCTTTGAGCACTTGCTTGAAACACGTATCGTGACATCGCTCCGACATGCCACACACAGCTCTACACAACGACCGCCAGGGTCACGTGTCAGACAACGGTCATGTCCTTCTATTGAAAGAGCACGCTAGTTATATATAGTTAGACGCATTATTTTACTTCTTGCATAGAAGACAACTGTTGCCTTTGTTTGTGCATCTGCGAACTTCCGGTCGACATTTTGAGATGTTTCTGATGGTAATTCCTCGGAGCCGTATAAGTCAGCCATTGTTGTGTTTTTCTATTTTTATTTAAAGTTAAAAAGTAAATTCCTTTGAGCCATCTTTCTATTGTCCTGTGTTTATCAAAGGGCATAGAAACATCGGTTAAAATTAATATTTTTTTTAAATAATAATAACAATAAAAAGATGATGATAATAATCTTAAACTTAATAGTATATTGTAATAAAAATTAACATTTATTAATTTTGTAAGACCATGGCCAGTCCGAGATGTGAATAAAGAAATGACGGCGAATCATCGTAAAATGACATGACAAGTGACGGGAAACAGCATGTAGGCTCTTAAATAAATCTGAAACACGACAAACAACAATGAATAAAAACAAAATGTCAACAAATACCACAGTAAACGTTTCATTATAAGCAATACAAAAGACGTTTAGAACAATATATATATATAAATAGATGTATGAATAAAAACGTTGCACGCAAGAATAATCTTATGTCACGAAGTTGGATGACTATAAACGCGTGGCGAGAAACGAAGATTCTGTTCCCGATGAAGGCCGCCGATGGCGATCACAACGACGATGTTAGTCGAAATGTATAACTTGTGAAATCAGGAATCTTTCGTTAAATGTATATAGTATTCTTCCAACTTTATGAAATTTTTTACGAATGTGTGGATACATTATTATTGCAGTGTAGTTTGCCGGAACAAGAATTGCCGAGACAGTAGTCCCTGGACGTGACGTGCCTTGCATGAATTATCATTACAAGATTTGCACACAATAAGTTACAAGGTCTAATTGCTAAAATACCATTATTAGAACGTAAATGTAGCATAACAGTAGACGTTCCTTTCTTATCTTTACATGTGTAAAGTCTGTGCGTAAATATAAAGTATTATTGCGCAACATCGGACCCAGATATTTGACGAACGTCGCGCTTGCTTGCAGTAGCTAAAATGGCGACCGTTGTGACGTAGAATACAGCTGGAGGCTGGGTCGGTGGAGAGGCGAGTTTCTTTGACGGCAAACGACCGTCACTTCCAATCAAATAGTACCGCTCGCCTGCCACGGACACGGGGCGTTCTGTGGTGTGGTATGTGGCGGGTGTAAGCCGACGCTGCGTGCATGGTGAGTGTGTTGGATAACCCGTTTGTAACACGTTTTAGGCGTACGATGCCCGTGAGCAACCCCGGCGAAGCGGAGCCGTGTCGGTGCGCGGCGTGTGGAGAGCAGATCCTCGAGAGGTACTATCTGTTGGCCGTCGACAAACAGTGGCACGTCAGCTGTCTCAAGTGCTCGCAGTGCCACCTCTCGCTCGACTCGCAACTCACCTGCTTCGCGAAGGACGGACAGATCTACTGCAAACACGACTACTACAGGTGAGTCTGGGTTCGGTTTCGGTTTGATTCTAGTTTCACTGCGTCTAATTTCGGTTTGATTCTAGTTTCACGACATCTACTTTATATTTTCGGTTAGATTTTAAGTTCGCTATGTCTACGTCATACTTTCGGTTTGATTCTAGTTTCACTACACCCAGCCCCACCATCGTTGTTAGAGGTGAGACGCGTCTACAACGGAATCTCGCCATTACGGTCACACTGTAAATGTGACCGGAATGGCGAGGTTACCATAATAGCAGGAATACTTTTGTATATTTTATTGATTAATTTAGAGAAATAGTTTGTGCTTTCCTAGAGTGTTCTTAGTTACCAGGTGGCCGTGTTGCCGAGTACAACGAGGTTCGTCAATATACGGCTACATTCATTTAAAATCTGGTTTAACTTGTACAGTCAGGTTTACGCTACAGGTTTAAAAAAGTGTTCGGCGTCATGTGGAAACGTGTACGTTGTCCAGTCATTTGGAAAACCTTCAATTCCACACTCCACTTTAGGCTCCATTAACCTGCAAATGAACCCGTCAATCACCAAATATTTCAGACGAACCCTCTTGGTACTCGTCGTAAATACTTACCCGTTAGCAAAAATGTAGCAGTCTAAAACAAAAGGAGAGATCGCCTTTTCATATTAAAACACTTCCATCCTCTCCAAAATGGATTATATTCGACAAATAGTGCCATGCTTCCAAAAATCAATCGAACATTTAATTGCTTTTGACTCAGAAACGTCTCTGTTTATGATGAGTATATCATTAACCAAATCACATGTTTTCTACTCGATATCCAATATTTCAATTTCGTGTTCAGTCCATTTAATATATAGCTTCAATATTAATCACTGTCGTCCCATTTTCTGTATGGCCTTCGTCTTCTTGCTGTCGTAATAGCACACTTGTATATTGTAGTCTAATCTATTCCAGCATCGCTAGAACAAAATACGTATCCAATTATGAACTACTATATACGCTTACTTACATTCGCCTTTAAACAGCGGCGATGACAACTTTCAAAGGACACTGTACTGGTGCCACGTTTAACATTTGGAGAAGTCGACTCACGAGCAAAAACGCTTCCTTGTAAAAACGAAACCTTATCCCACGACGTCTCCTTCACTTCTATTCCCTGTAGACTTTCCCGTTCCTTGTGCATTCGTGCACCGCAAGTCAACCGGAAGTCTCCCGCTTGCGAGTACTTGGCTCGCGTCACGTGTTCTCTCATACGATGACATCATTCCTCAGCCGCCACTAAAGGCGAGATCAGTTCCGGTCTAACAACATCTGATATTATATCTAAAGGGCAAGACACCGGAGGGTATCAACCCCACCCTTGGACATAGCCCACCCCTCGGTTATAGAGTTGCGCTGCTGAAGGAACAGGAATCGAAGCAGATGTTGCCAAGAGTTGCGGGTGTTTTTGTTGAAGCAGCATAACTGGTTAATTCAAAAGCTTTACATGTGTATTACAGGGACGAAATGATTTCTGAAAAGATATGGTGTGTGTGTGTGTGTGTGTGTGTGTGTGTGTGTGTGTGTGTGTGTGTGCGTGCGTGCGTGCGTGTGTGCGTGCGTGCGTGTGCGTGTGCGTGTGCGTGTGCGTGTGCGTGTGCGTGTGCGTGTGCGTGTGCGTGTGCGTGTGCGTCTGCGTGTGCGTGTGCGTGTGCGTGTATATGTGTGTGCGTGTGCGTGTGCGTGTGTGTGTGTGTGTGTGTGTGTGTGTGTGTGGATGTGTGGGCGCGCGTCTGTCGGGTCGCGTGCGCGTGTGTGCATGCGTATGTGTACGTGTGTGTGTATGTGCGCGTGTGTGTGAGTATATGTGCGCGTGCGTGCGCGCGCGTGTGTGTGTGTCTATGCGCGCGCGCGTGTGTGTCTATGCGAGTGTGTGTGTGCGTGCGTGCGTGCGTGCGTGCGTGCGTGCGTGTGTGTGTAAGTGGGGAGGTTTATGCGCGCATGCTTGTATGCGTTTGGGCGTATAGGTATATAATATTATATGTGGTATATAACACATAGTGTGAACAAGATAATTTTATTCCCTTATAGCTGTCAAACGTAATAATGAACTATTATGCATTTAATGTTCAAGATATCTGACTGTCACGCATGAACAACAAAAGAAATATTACAACCTAACTGCATGTTGTGATTACCTGACATACATATTGACGTGGTGGAGTTTTCCATACATTTTTCGCATGCAAAGTGGTTGCCACAAAAATCTCGCAGAGTCGCAGACGTCACCCGGGTTAACCGAGGGTTCTAAAACGAATTCGAGGTAATATATATATATATATATATATATATATATATATATATATATATATATATATATATAGATATATATATATATATATATATATCTATATATATATATATATATATATATATATATATATATATATATATATATATATATATATATATATATATATATATATATATATATATATATATATATATATATATATATATATATATATATATATCGAGCAGTCTCCCCGTGCGTGAGAACGACTGCGGGCCGGCGAGGGTCGTCGTCGAGTCGAGTGAGTCAGTGCACGGGGCCCGTCCCCGTCGACCGACCGCCGCACGACTGATAGCGTCGCCCGTCCACCCCGCGCCTCACATCGGGGCTGTCACGTCACGGACGTGTTTGTCTTTGACAAGCTGAGAACGTAATCTAACTTGTTGTGGGCTTGCACTCTTGTCATTCCAGTCACCTCGTATTTACCCCCCTTTCGATCTCGCGTGACCCGGCGTGTTTGCGCCGTGAAAAAGCGCGGAACGCGACGCCGCGTCGAGCTGGTGCCCCGGCGGTGCAGCCGAGAGAGGGTGGGGTGTGAGCGCGGCCGATTACGCGTGCGAGGTGTTTATCGCGCGCCGTCATATAGACGATAGCGCGCCGGTGCAGAAGGGTACAGCGTGTTCCGCTCAATTCGCGCCCGTGTTCTCAATTACGGCCCGCGCGAGCGCTGCGCCGCGCGTTTCTTTTCGTTGGCCCAGTTTTTTGGGGCTCGGAGAAGCTTGACGGGCCCGCCTGACGAGAGACGTTGAGAGAGACGCGGCCGATGCAACGGGTAGTGTTTACTTATCCAGTTAGTCGGCTCGCTGACAGCGCGTGTAGACCGCAGACCGGTAGCCTGCTGCGGCACAGGTGGGATATGTGACGACAAGTAGACACCAGACAACATAGGTGCGTGCGTGCGTGCGTGCGTGCGTGCGTGCGTGCGTGCTTGTTTATCTGGTGCGATTGTGTATGTACAACGTATGCGTCCACGTTGAACTACAACATTTTAGCAATGTTTGTAAATTCTAGCTTTAGTTAAATCCCCAAAAGCTTTACAATACAAGAGAGAACCGTCAAGAAGATTCTCATCATCATTATTAAAATATTGTAGTCTGTTCCGAGGCACCCGAAAGTGGTGTCTATTTGAGTGGTTTACCTGGAAGTGTTAATAAAACAATAGTCATTTTGGGGAAATAATCTTAAATCTTAAATCATATTTGTTTGAAATCGCATTCCCAACCTAAACGTTCCGTGGTGCCACGCTCCAGTGATGGTGTCACCTGTTCCCATTCACGATTACCCTTAAAGTTTTATATATTCCACAGAACAGTCGTTATAGAACGTTTACTAGTATTGCTATTATTTGCAAATTGAACGTTCTGCGGGTGCAGTGCGTGATTTAATAACGCTGTTTATGGCGAATAACACATGATTAGCGGGAAGACACCTTCGATATGTGTATTCTAGTATGAATAAATATACTTTAATAAATGAGGAAATCACACCACTCATTGTCGCAGATAACGATAGGATGCGGAAGGTTCAGGCATCAATGGATAGTCGGCTGAAAGCCGCGGTGATTAGAGAACAATTATCCCGGGACGTGTCCGGGAACAAGAGCGGGGAAGGGGAACAAAGAAGCCGCTTCCTCACGTGGCATTCCTGGCGGTTTATAGCGGCTCGTGCTGTGGGATCGATTATAATTGATAAGTATTAACAGTGGGAGCTCCAGCGTGCGTGCCAGCCTACTGGACAACGGATTCGCGCTGGTCAGCCGGATTACAATGCACGCACACGCACGGACGCATACGCACGTACGCATGCACGTTGTCGTTAGCGGGCGTGACCAACACACAGGAACGAAACTCTGCTAGAACTCTATATCCAAGGAAACAAAGACGTTCTGTCAAACGGCATGCTCTCCCCACTACCCACATCCGCACGTACAAGCACGCACGCACGCACGCACGCAAGTATGCATCGCATACGTCAGCGCCGGTGTAATGTTTACATAGCGCGAATTTCGTGGATCGGCTTTCATCGGGAGTTGGAGCTGGCGGAAGACATGTTATATACAAGGATTTCTCTCAAACTACAGCCTATTGTAACCATGGGACAATGCAGGCATGTGAAGAACGATTTCATATGCCTAGATCCAATTTGCCTCATTATGTTAATATTAATTAACCAATGTTCTGGTTTACTCAAAATATTCATACACCTCTACCGACCGTAGGTTACACATGTTGGTACATCACACGAAACTCTTTTGAATTCCTATACTTGAAACAACGGATAAAACTCATAGAACTCTGTTAAACATGGGCCACCAGAAGTAGCTGGATCTATTGTGTTAAACGCGGGACATCAAAACACGTATAGCTGATTCTATAGGTTAAACATACGCCACCAGAACACGTAGATGTTCCTATATGTTAAACACGGGCCATCAGAACACACAGCTGGTTCTATATATTAAACATACGCCACCAGAACACGTAGCTGGTTTTACATATTAAATATTACATATTAAGACTAACGTGTGCCGCCAGAATACATTTAGATGGTCTTGTATGTATTGATGGGCCATCAGAACTCGTAAGCGGTTCTCCAGGTTAAACATAGGCTGTCAGAACGCATATGTGAATAACCCTATATATGTTTATTAAGATATCGATGCACAGACTGAATACACGGCGCAGTCTAAACGACCACTAAAGCGACTGGCATACAATAACAGCGCGCCGACATAATGATTATAATCACCAGTTTACCACTAATACCCTGATCGTTGTCGTAACGGATTGGTTTCACCAAAGAGCACACGCGAAGTGTTCTTTCCACGGCGCCGTACAAACAGCCACACAGTGATTTCATAATCTGTCTTATACACTAATGACAGCAATTCTTGCGGTCGCATTTTCACTTCTGCTTGCGTTCGTATTTTGACGGTGGTTGTGGCAGCGGTAGTGGTGCCGGTGGCGGTAGCGCCGTCGGTGGCGGTGGCGGTGGCGGTGGAGGTGGCGGTGGCGGTGGCGGAAGTGGTGCCGGTAGTGGTGCCGGTAGTGGTGCCTGTACTACAGCAGATTCTACTGCTGCTGCTGTTCCCGCTACTTCGAAAACGCCTGCGCATGCGCACAAACACTATTAGGCGCATTATTTGTAATTCAGATATGGTTTTGTATGTACGATCCCTGCATAAATGACGTAAGGTTACCAATTGTCTCTATAGTGTTATTGCTTCTGTAGTCACCGTGTCATGGGATGTTTGTGTAGCCGGTTAACGTAATACTACATTTTTTTCCGTATAGAATTCCGATACATGTGCGCGCGCTCATTCGTGTGTGTGTGTGTGTGTGTGTGTGTGTGT
>OZ024859.1:25503222-25513222 GCA_964017155.1 Oasisia sp. SBJ-2009
CGACTGTCGTACTATATGTCGTTAAGCTAAAAGCAAATTACTGTTTTTTATTAAGTGAATTACTCGCACATATAAATTAATATTGTCTATAGGCACAGCGTATGTATCTCGATTACTTAATTGATACGTGACATCATCCACGGTAGCATTAATTCATCCAACTCCGGTTCAAACGTTCGTTGATTATCGCGTGATTTAATCGTGGACGCGTTATCCGATGATGCGATCATCACTGAAAGCTACGACGGCCATTAACAGCCGTAGGGGATGTGACGTCACAAAGGACAAATCCGCCAATAATATTGCTGCCGGCGCTATTACGAGAATGTCTCGCTCGTGCACGTGAACTGCACGCGAATCACACGCCCACACATGTTTATTATCCGTGCGTGCATAACCCACGAAACATCTGCTTGCGGTGATGGGAGGAGAAAAAGTAGCTCGATTTGTTCTTTGATATAACTTACGCTTGATGTATTTGAAGTGGTTTAGTAAGCATAATCCATACTGAGTTTACAAGTTCGTGAGTCGCATCAGCGTACGCGCCGGTATGCGTTTGTTCGTAGTGTGTGTGTGTGTGTGTGTGTGTGTGTGTGTGTGTGTGTGTGTGTGTGTGTGTGTGTGTGTGTGTGTGTGTGTGTGTGTGTGTGTGTGTGTGTGTGTGTGTGTGTGTGTGTGTGTGTGTGTGGGTGTGGGTGTGTGTGTATGTATGTATGTATGTATGTATGTATGTATGTATGTATGTATGTATGTATGTATGTATGTATGTATGTATAATACATCTTATATATATATATATATATATGTGTGTATATATATGTATATATGTATATATATATATATATATATATATATATATACATATATATATATATATATATATATATATACATATATACATATATATATATATATATATATATATATATATATATATATATATATATATATAATACGCATTAGGTATAAGGATAACTATATACGAGAGGTCCAAAGGTGTCTGTCGCAGTGAATACGAACAGTGATTGTCGCAGTAAATACGGACAGTGTTTGTCGCAGTGAATACGAACAGTGCTTATTGCAGTGAATACGAACAGTGCATGTCGCAGTGAATACGAACAGTGCTTGTCGCAGTAAATACGGACAGTGCTTGTCGCAGTGAATATGAACAGTGCTTGTCGCAGTAAATACGGACAGTGTTTGTCACAGTCACTACGGACAGTGCTTGTCGCAGTCACTACGGACAGTGCTTGTCGCTGTGATTGCGGGTAAAGCCGCGGTACTGCCCCCACCATCAGCACGCCACTAGCCCCGGTGTGCATTCCGACAGAAGGGCACCGGGGGAAGCCCTTGCAGCAGACTTGGCGGTCTCACGTTCGTCGCGTCAACGACAATGTGTACATTTATAGCGTGTCTCTGTCAATATCGCTGCGGGAACTTTCGACATACAGAGGCGCGCATTGTACCGGCGACGCGCGCTCTTGTTCTCCGCATTGAGCCGGCCCAGGTGAAGCCGGAGAGCATATGTCGCGCAGACGTCGGCATACGTGCTGTAAGTAATATGGTCTTTGTGTGGGGAGAACGCGACCCGTCCTCTCCTTGCCGTGTCTGAGCGAGGCTTTGAGCGCGGCCGGTCGGTGGGCTTTGTACGTCCCGCCGCGCGGAGAACCGAATACTGGGGATCGAGGCGCGCACCGTGAGACACATTGTGTGCCCGGGATAAAGCGGCCGTGACAGCCATTGTGAGGCGGACACAGCGTGAGGTGGGGCTCTCACACCGCGCCTGTCGACGCTTCGCTCGGGCTCAGCGGGAAGTCGAAATCGCTCGCCGCATTTTGGTTTCGGCCGCCGCTCGCGAGTCGCGAGTTGTGAGCGCGCACGTTCGCTGATGTTTCTGCTTCGATGGTGTCGGTCGGCAGCGGCTGCTATAGTCGGCGTCGGCGTCGATGGCATCACGCACGAACAGGCTCACTTCACTGGGAGATCCAACGACCGGAAGAAGCTTCTAGTTCTACTTGAACTGCCACACGTAGCCACCAGGAGACGGTTACAGTTAATATGACGTATGGAGAGAACCAGACACGTGTAGGTGCAGCGTCAGTCGGTGCAGTAAAGGTGTTTTAACAGGTCGGAATCGAGGGCGTGGATGTTTGAAGTATTTCATATACGCAATTACGTGGAATGGTTTAGTATGTGGTAATTGTGATATGGTGATAAAACAGTTGCATATAATAAGGTAAAACAAAAAACAAAAAAAGTTGGTTTGTCTGGCTCCTCAAAGCGTTTCGACAGCCAATGATTGCGTTCTTCTCCTTGAACGCTGGTGTACAGGGATGCGGGTCGGCGTCAATACTGCTGGACCACTCATTCCGGAGTTCTCCGTCCACAGCCGCCTCTCTCCGTCTCTTGCTCGTGTCATGTCCAGCCTCACCCAGTCCTCCTACCTCAACTGCATTTCCTGCGTCCTTGGGGTTCTCGGCTATCTTTGCTAGTTTCCCAGCTGGCATCCTTTCCACATGAACTGCCCATTTCATCCGACTTCTCACCAAAATTCCTACGGATAATATAGTATCGCCAACCAATCTTCTGAGGAAACCATGCAGGAGATAATAGTGTCCGGTTCACATAAATACATCTCTGAGTGCATGCTCACACACACGCGCGCACACGCACATGCACGCGCACGCGCACACGCGCACACGCAAACACGCAAACACGCACTCGCGCCCACGCACCCACGCACACACGCACACACGCACACACGCACACACGCACACACGCACACACGCACACACGCACACACGCACACACGCACACACACACACACACACGCGCGCGCGCGCAAACACGCACACACGCCCACGCACACACGCACACACGCACACACGCACACTCGCACACACGCACACACGCACATACGCACACACGCACACACGCACACACACACACACACACACACACACACACACACACACACACTAAAGATCGATATGAGGCAGTAGCGACTGAGGAAAATAACATATCCCCTGACTCACCCAACCCCCCTTTTTGCCGTTCCGAGCTGGCGAATCTGTCTGCGGCTACTGGTCAAACGAATAGGTTCGCTGTGCCAACTTTTGACCGAACTCTTTGACATGAAATCGCCCACACAGACGGCCGAACAAGCCTTTGAATGTTCCGGTTGATCGTCCCACCTGTTGCTTGTGATTACTGCGCCCATTTCTCAAACCTGAGGACTCGAGATGTAGACCCGGGTGGGCTGCCCCGCTGGCTAGTTTCTCTAACGTATTCTTGCCTCTGGCGACGCAAACAAGAATGCGGTTGTACGTCGAGTTTTTAGCTTCGATTGTGCGGTTTATGAGATTGTTTTGTAGTATGGGGATCGGAACACGTCAGACGAGGAAACTGGAATAGTTGCCGACAGATGTCGCTGCTACAGTTAGCACAGTTTACCCGATGCGGCAGCTGGGCGGACGGTTTCATCAAACGGAATTGACATATACCAAGCAATGGTGTATCACACGTGGGATAAACATTCTAGGACACTTGATAAGAATGTGGTTCCACGCCCACTTGCCACCCGATACATGTCGGTTTAGTTTCCAATGAGGAGAGAGGGAAGATTTTGCTCAACAATGAACAGTTTCCTTAGTAACTTCTCTGGAGGGTATCCGGCGCAGATTCTTCTGGAACTTCTTTGGAGATCTTCGTTGGGTATGTCAAACGATTGCATTCCATCACCGAAAACTCCTTCCTGATGTGTGGTGTGTTTCCACCAGGTTCAGCGCAGCCTCCAGATTATCGTCCTCTTCTTCATCCTTGGACACTGTCATGGTGACTGTAGTACTGTCATGGAAGACGATTACCGATCGGTAGCCATGAACTGATAGCACAACCAGATCCTCACCTTCTCGCACATCAAGTTGATTGATGTGGATGGTCGCCTCAGCTGCTTCCCACCGGGCTCCACATACCGCTTCATCGCCCTGACCAAGGCAAACCCTTGGGATCGCCGACTCTTTCATAAGCGACTCTATAGAGGACTACGAACGACGACATTTGACCGTTTCTTTCTTTTTATTACCTTGGAGAGATCGTCCACTGAAGAACCGTGCGTGACAATCTTTGTGATACACACGTCGGTGGCGTGAAGGGGAGCCGCTCTGACCGTAAGACAAGCTAAATGGTCAACTACATCATCAGCCCATAATCTGTCATTTCATCGCATTTATCCTTGATTCTCTTCTCCATAGCATCTGTCTTCTCAGTTCCATCTTCCTTGTTATGCTTCTCTTCAGTTTCCCTCAGGAAATAGGCTGGAATCCACAGATTTGGAACAACACTGCATGGCCCACGACTGTAGAAGCATTGGCGAACCGAATCAAAACGAGGCCCACACTCGATCACGTTCTCTTCTCAGGAAGATGGGATAGACTTGATGCAGCTCGTTTCTGGTTTTTTTCTGCTGAGTCTTTGTGAGATACTTTGTCACACAAGATTTATTATATTCCCTTGATAAGTAGGAACACTTGGCAATGTGAGTCTTTCGTTGTCTGAGCAACTGTAGCAAACTTTGTAAAGACATTTGTCATCCATTGCATCCGTTGACTAACCAATTCACCACCAATAAGTGTAGACATCCATGTTGGTCTATGATAGACACAGAATAGTAGACTTACCACCAAATAACAAACAATCTCTTAGACATCAATCCCAACCAATACCTCATGCCCGGACACAGCCAAATAAGATCCAACCACCCACACAAATACAGACAAATATTCACCTCCCACAACTACTATAAATACAGCTTCTTTCCCCGAACAATATCCCAGTGGAACAAACGTCCATCTAATGTATTTACACCCACAACAGTCTCCACGCCTTTAAGGGTGCATTGCAGGGCATTAATCTGACAACTGCACCCTTCAGGCACCTCCAATAGACTTGTTGCTATGCCGAATTGGAATAAACACCGGTACATCTGAGTGAGGTTAGAATGTTCGATAATTTGGTCGACTTATTACAAATATCATACATCGATTTGTATTCGGCTCGCATTATTTCGCCGACGTTGATCACAAAAAATAAGTAGTTAATGATAATAATTAGAAGAACACTTGTTAAATGTACTTTACAATGATATAATATTAACTACTTCAAACATGGCAGCCGCGCCTTGAACGCTGACGGACCGATTACAAATAACAGTGTTCTCCATAGGTCGGATTTTACTTATCTATCTTGATATTTCTTGAATTTATCATTATATAAAAATAGAGTCAAATTTATTGATATACTAACGTCAAAATTTGCATCATAATTACATTTGTGTTTGATTATGTAATAGTATGCAGCTCTGGCAGGGATGCTGATAGCTAACCTCATCTATTTGCATATATACCCCGTTGCATGCTGGGCATTTTAACAGCCGCGCATGCGTGTCTCTTTCTTACCTACTCTATTTATGAAGCCCGAATTTTTTTTATTTTTAACTGGTGGCTTTATTTACGTTGCTTCTTTTAAGATTTAGGATTTTATGTAAACAACATACTTATTTTATTTAGCATACACTGAACATTACGTGCCCTCGACCATGCATTTGAACAACTCAATTCAGAATAATTGGAATGCTCACTTTTTAATCTAATGTCAGTAACATTTTCATTACATTGAACATGACCTTTGATCATTTGTTGACCTCAAATTACAAACATAACCCCAGAACGGATTGCTCATAAAAAGTTTAGCTAAACAATGGTATATCGCTTGCAATTCTAAGTTCACTGGTTCAAAATTTATTTTTCTATTGACGCGGTGGGCATCATGGTGGCCATCTTGTTTATTATTATTATTATTATTGGATATCTCGAATTGTTAAAGAATATCCGCTTGATATCCGCTTGGTGTTCGTTACAGAGGTCTTAGGATGTAGAATCCAGCGAGAAAAAACTATACCAGTCGGTGCAGGGCTAGGCCCAAAAATCAGCTTTAGCAACCTGATTACACCGCGTTTTTGCGATTCATTACACGGACTAATTGAAATAACACGCGTACACATGTCATCTGAACAAATGCTGTTTTGATGTAACACCCAAACACTGTAGCCGATATATTGTACAATAGGCACCACTAATTTGTAATTTAGCCCAAGCATATCTCCTCGCATACATAAATTTACAACAATGCTATAGTTTCGCAGTGATGTTCGCGGAATAATTAAAGAGTGGTTGAATACTTCGGACGTATGTCGACATGGAATTCGAGTGAAGTTTTGCCAGACGGTGAATTGTCAAGGCCCTAAGGCCCTTTGTAAGGGACTGGAGACCATGTGGTGTAGATATTCACTTAGCTGTTAATACCTAACATGACGTCATCTTCTGGTTTATCACTGACTCGATCTCGAGACCATAACAATATCATGATCATTAAATAAAAATCTAATTCCCAAACTCTTGTAGTTTATTATACGGCTTTAAAGAACCGTTAGCTACCTTTGCCTTTCCACCATGCGCGCATTCCACGTGTCGTGTAATCCTTCATACACGTATTCGTTTCACATAAAAACAAGGGTGCGTGTTACCGCTGGATAATTTCCAGCCGGGGGACTTTCGGGGTGGGATTGTATATACGACTCCCCGAGCCCCGCTCCCTCGCTCCCCGGCCTCGCGCGAGACTATAGGCCCCGCGTTGTGACGTGGCGTCACCGACACTGGCCCGCCGGCCCTTGGCTAGTCTCACACCTGTCGCCGAGGAGGATGTAAGGGAATACATGCCCGCGCTGATACGACCCATCCGTCGTCGGCGTCGCTGCCGAGCCGCCAGCGTCGCGCTCGGGGGAAGCCAGAACGTTGGCCCTGCACTCGAGGGGGATGCCGGGCCAGGAGACTTAGGAGTCTTCCCCGCCAGCGACGATTTCTTTCCGACCTGATTTCGCTCAGTCGCCCGCTCAGCTGAACCTGTCACGGATGTCGATCCCGTGTATCGGGCACTGCCGGCGTGTTAGGGTCACGGAATTAACCGTTACATAACGGAAGGTCTGCCTTGGCTATATCGTGGGCCGCTATGGATTGTACGTTAGGGAGTTTATTATGGACCCGGAAGAAATCCCGCTTACTCTCATGTGTCTGCCGCTGTTGAAATATGTTATTTCGGTCAAATAAAAATATAACAACAAAATTATATTCTACAGAAGCAAACAAAAAAGTATTGTTACGTGGTGGTCACATGGCACATTTTGTGCCGTCTTCCTGTGACCCCAATTCGATTTACTTAATTTGGTTAAAATGTTCTACAAATTAGGAGAATAAATATAAAAATACGTAATGGAAGGCAACCGAAAATTCCATAACCGTCGGGAATCGTTAAAAACGAAACGTGCGTAAAGAACAAATAAAAATACAATTTACTATGTTTAAAATTTGCTGTTTTGCATAACTAAAATTTCATAACCAAATAATTGGATATGAAAAAGGAGAGATTAAAATGCTATAACTAATGTCTTAATTAAAAAAAATCGATACTCAATTGGTCTTAAACAGTAGTTTGTAATCAGGTTTATTACTATCAAGTGTATTGTGTGATTAATGGTTTGTGTTAATCACACAATATATATATATATATATATATATATATATATATATATATATATATATACATATATATATATATATATATATATATATATATATATATATATATATGTATATATATATACGTATACATATATATATACATATATATGTATATATATATATATATATATATATATATATATATATATATATATATATATATATATATATATATATATATATATATATATATAGTTTTTTATATACATAATTATATATGAAAGCATTACATTCTTTCTAGTAGTTCTCAGTGACGACATGACACTTGTTAGACAGGACTTCTTGGACTGTGCTCGTGTGACAGCACGTCTTCAACACACGTCAATAAAAAACCAGGACCACTACACATGAGTGCACGATGGTGGCCAATTTATGTTTGTTTTTGTGCGTGTGTTGCTGATTCCGAGCCCAGTTACTATGTGAAAAAACCTCGGAGTATTGCTTGTGATAGGAATTTACTGGATTGTTGGTAACCGCAATTTAACTAAAACCGTTTAAATTGAGTACAACAAACAACATAATGCCATTTCCTACTTTCTGTATTTCTCACATGTGTAATGTAGCTTCCTTAAAAACTTACGTATATATATATATATATATATATATATATATATATATATATATATATATATATATATATATATACACATACACATACACATACACACACATACACACACACACACACGCACACACACACACACACACACACACACACACACACACTCAGAAAAACCTTCAATGGAAGTTATATTGTTAGAATGACGCACATCCATTCCCTGTGAACTAAACATCCGGCGGGAAGTATTTTATTAGTTTGCAATTAAACGAAGACAACAAAATAATATATGTGGATATACCATAATAGGCAACTGTTCTTGCAGGCGTGGGGCAACAGGAAGGTGACCAAATGAAGCAGGACATGTATCAGGAGCAACAGATGACCGGAAGACAAAAGCGCATGCGCACGTCGTTCAAGCACCACCAGTTACGAACAATGAAGTCGTACTTTTCTCTCAATCACAATCCGGACACTAAAGACCTGAAACAGCTGGCCCAGAAAACGGGGCTCAACAAAAGAGTGCTGCAGGTAATTCACGTAAATTCGTGTGAATGTGTCAATGACTTATTTCCGTTATGTTCATGTAGACACAGGGTACTACCCGATTTAGAGGCCATAAAGAAGTGAACACAATAGCGCCAACGCAAGTGTTTTGAGCGACGTTTTAACAATGCATTGGGCACCTGTAAGTCGGTCATTGATTTATGTCAATCACAGCACTGTGTTTATTTAGTTGCTGCTTTATTCATCCAAGCATTAACATGTATTTAATTCTGCAACTAATAGTGTTTATTTTTTTCATTTGAATTTTTCTATTTCTAATTAAGGAAACGCAACCAGCATCCTAAGTCTTGTCGCAGTGAAATAATTCATGCTTTTTGTAATACACCAACAAACGTGTTAGAAACGAAGACCTTTCTATAGTAGTTCACTTTAGTATATAATGTCACTATTTAAAGGTCCCGTCGCCTCTCGTATGTGTTCATTCCTCACGATGCACGCACATATTGTGAATGTGATGGAGTTTATAATCCACTCAAATGTTGTTTCTACTGTGCAGCGTGGTAGTTGATTTCAAGAACTGTTTTCTTTTGGTTTTGGTGGTGAAACGTGGCATTGGATATTAATCTTAATTTTATTCGTCATCAGCAGAAACGCATATATAAATGCAGATTACATCGCATATTACGTATGTTCATATATATATTTGTATGTGTTTGAATGTAGTTGCTTTATAATATATATATATATATATATATATATATATATATATATATATATATATATATATATATATATATATATATATATATATATATAATATAGATTAAAGGAGTTAATAACATTCAAGTATACAAGGAACATATACATGTAACGTACAGTGTAATTTGCATTTAACGGACATTTATAGATATGGTGGTTTTTATTCTACAAAGGAAGCTTGTTATCATAATAATGTGTAACAGGGTACAACTTAGAAGCGCGTATAATAAATTAACGTCACACGTCGCCGTCATGAACTCTTCATCAGATCACTTACTTTTTCTTTCTTTGACCGACTTGCGCGATGGAGCACAAATTCATCACCGCTGTCACTCCGGCTCTACAGATAGACCAATCTGTAACGCGCACATTGCAGAATCTTAAATCTTTAATAGTAAATATTTCTTATATTGCCATGCTTGTTACACTTTTGATTATAAAAAGTTTCATGAATGGGCTGACAGATTTATCAAATTAATGCGTATAAGGTACGCTAAAATTATTAATATACTTTTAATGCTAGTCTGGTGTAATGAAACAA
>OZ024859.1:25528222-25543222 GCA_964017155.1 Oasisia sp. SBJ-2009
AGTCGTCAAACATGGACCCCGAGTTGTGTTTATCTGTGTTTCCAAACAGTCGATAAAAACATTCAGTTTCCCGAGCGTTCCTGTCCCGATTCTACACAGCGAGGTCTATTTTTATACGGCTGTGTTTGAAGTGGAAAAACGCAACATAGGTGGAATCGGGGCCTGTTTATTTTGCTTGCCAAAAGGCCCAACCCGCAGTTAGGTAAATACTGGCGGAGATTTACGCGAGAAAACAACCCGGCTTGCACAACTAAGACGCCACCCGCTGCGACATGTGTCACCCGTGGCGACAGGTGTCACATGTGACATGGGTCCCGTGGCGACACATGCTACTGTTGATGACGTCGTGTTAGACCGCTTGGACACAACGCGGTGCTTATCGCTGTTGTGTCTCGCTTACAATTTAATATGTCAACAAAGTTCGACTGAGCGCGGGGCCAGCAATTATTCAATTCCCCATTGGCCGAGCAGTGTTACGTGTCAGCCGCGTCACAGTTTCGCTGCTGCGAATTACGTATGGATTTTGTTACAAAACCGAAGAGATAAATTATGTCATGTATTAAGAATTTTTTTTATGAATGATGTAATCACATGTAGCATTTTAATTAGTATAAACTGCGGTTATAATGTGTAAACCGTAGTCGAATTTAGCTATTTGCATGAGTGTTGTTGTACTTAGCAATCTGGGTAAAGTAATTTTATTAAACATTCCTCACTAACGGGACAGGTATACAATCACATTTATGTAATTATTGTTTTTATCGACTTCCCTTCTATATCATGGACTGATTCACGATATCTGATTGTGGTTGAAAAATGATGTTTTATACCCGTGACGACAGAAATACAGACGTTGGTTGACAGTAATGTTGTTTTTCAATTCCCACCAAATCACTATGTCAGGTGAATATAAATTAAGCGTGTACAGTTTAATTGTACATTCCATTTTAATGTATACTGTGTTGGACCCTCCGATCAGATCTGTCTCACATTAACCGTTTGAGATAGGGTTCTGAAATAATTAACTCAAACAACGTGAGTTTCTCTATACATTTGGTAGTTCCTCAGTGAGGTGATAGTTTTACAAGTCTCTCTCTGCTTCAGATCTCTTTGTTGCTATGGTTACTTGTTCGTATACACGTATAGCAAATGTATTATTTAAAATGTTTAATTGATATTTTATCATGTTCATTCTTGTTTCAACTGTATAAAAAGATAAAGCCAAGTATAAATTACGGAGACTTTATTTTCCAAAATCCATCGACATTCGACCCGCTGAGCATTCTGAAGCAATCCATTTCCGCGACTATCTTACGTAAGCCACCGAAGTCTCGCTCTGCTGCCGCGGCGCATATTCTGTCACATGAGTAAACATCCACTTCAAGGAGGAAATGACGTCACACTCCGCAGGTCTCCCAGAGTCCTGCTGGGTTTACAAATATTTCGACTACTTTGGCCGAGCCGTGGTTGAGTTGGCGTTCACCGCGTCTTTATGCGTGCTCAATGCTAAGTTTGAATAAGGTCGCTGCGTGAATATGTTCTTGTGTAGTAACACGATCTGGCACATGTGGACGGCACAGTAGTCGAGTGTGTGAATACCCTTGTAGTTCAACTGTTCTCAAACAGACCGGTGTCCACATCCGGCCGGCCTCGTTGTCACGAAGTTGTGTGTAGCAAGGAATGTGTAGCTTCGTAAATTTGACATATGCCGATTCATTAAAACATAATATATCACTAAGAATAATTGTAGCCTTAAAACAAGATTTGTTAAAATTATTAAGCCCTATAATATAATGTTGCTAAATGTAATATATACTGGCTATAGACAGTGGCGGATAGGATAAATGTACGCGCAACCTTCGCGCATTTATTGCAGCGTGGCTGGATGCTTCCCAGAGAAATTGAGATGCTGTTTGATTGAACAGGTCTACCAGCGAATTAAAATGTAAAGCACGTTGAGCAGTCATAAAAACCGGATATTGCGCTATGTAAAACTTATCTTTACTTTTTTTACTTTAACACTTTCTCTTTTCAACATTTGTGATTATTATTTGTGGTTATCATGGAACGAATTTGTTCCTTTGAGATAAGTAATAAAAAGTTAGAATTTTTTATATACGGGAATGTAGTCTCAGGTTAACACAAAAATGCCAACATTGGTCAAAATTGATACGAAAAGACAAGCACGTGGGTAAAAACATACTTTTGTTAATATGAAACAATTTCGTATGTATGGCTTTAGGTGAATTAAAGCAATTAGGTTTCTCACTAATCTACAGACTGTAGAAAACGCACAAACACTTCCATACAGAAAAGGGAAGAATGATATTTAATGTACAATAATTATTATAAATATGTTCTACGACATTCACCAGTTGGAGAGGAGTTGTGTTTATGCTCTTTCTAAATTGTTGTTTATTTGACGGAGGCAGTGAATCAGTCCATCCGTCACCAGCAGTGTTGACACTGTTGACACTGTATACACACACACACACACACACACACACACACACACACACACACACACACACACACACACACACACACACACACACACACACACACACACACACACACAACACACACACACACACACACACACACACACACACACACACACACACACATATATATATATATATATATATATATATATACATACATACATACATACATACATACAGAACCCAGTGGTCATCATACTTCTTACATAGGTGTCAGTTTGCTTTTATACACTGGCCAGTGTCAAGTATTTTAATACATTATAAAATATACATGGCACATTGGAACGCTGTGGTTGAGTGGTTAGTGTATTCCACCCAATGTTGCTTGTATCTTTCGGAAGAGATTTTTATATCTCTGCCGAAAGAAGTAAACAAATCCACGCGGGGAAATGGGAAGAAACCCGACGTGGAATCGAAGTGAGCAGGAATCTCATTCTGTAAATACCCATGCATTGGCAGAATAATCAACCAATTCGTCGTGGGAATTCACGAAAGGAAGACGAAAATCGACCATCAATCAAATTAAGGAACAACAATACAATACAATACAATACAATACAATACAATACAATACAATACAATACAATACAATACAATACAATACAATACAATACAATACAATACAATACAATACAATACAATACAATACAATACAATACAATACAATACAATACAATACAATACAATACAATACAATACAATACAATACAATACAATACAATACAATACAATACAATACAATACAATACAATACAATACAATACAATACAATACAATACAATACACTACACTACACTACACTACACTACACTACACTACACTACACTACACTACACTACACTACACTACACTACACTACACTACACTACACTACACTACACTACACTACACTACACTACACTACACTACACTACACTACACTACACTACACTACACTACACTACACTACACTACACTACACTACACTACACTACACTACACTACACTACACTACACTACACTACACTACACTACACTACACTACACTACACTACACTACACTACACTACACTACACTACACTACACTACACTACACTACACTACACTACACTACACTACACTACACTACACTACACTACACTACACTACACTACACTACAATACAATACAATACAATACAATACAATACAATACAATACAATACAATACAATACAATAGGGAGGCCTACAATACAATAAACTTTAATAGTCCCCAAAGAGAAATTCTTTTAGTAAATATTCACATAACACAACGACATTAGTATATAATGACAATTAGTAGTGACAGTGCAAAGTTGTAGGAAAGTAGTGCGCCCCATTGTATCCCCCCATCCTCCCCGATCATTTCCCCTCCCCGATTTCGCGTTTAGTATCCTAACAGAAGTTAGAAGAAGTGTGTTTTGTTCGTGCGTGTTCTTTCGGAAATGTACCTACAACCAGATTGCGCAACATAGTAGAATTGGTGCAATGGGTGAGAAATGACCTTTAAGGTGTCCGTTTTTTTCCCCATCATAATGTTTCGTAGAGTTCATCCACTGTAGGCTAGTTCAATGAATAAAACTGTGGTTCCGTCGTCATTGCGTCGCCTGTCTTCGAGTTGCTGTTGCTCTCTGGCTGAGTGACTATGGACAGACGAAGGCCTTGTTCGCCCCAGTGGGTTATGTCGACACTGGTGTCAGACCCCGTCGTACGTCTCCCTCTCCGTCGTCGTGTCCCAGCGTGACTCGCCGTGTTCCCTCGGGCTCGGGGAGTTCTCCTCCCTCGGTGTCCGCCGGGGACGGGTGTTAGCCCGCAGCGTGCCCCTCTCCGACGACACGGCTCAAAGGACGCGCCCAAGTGCTGTCAACTAACACCGGCCACATGTCCACACACAGGTGGGCGCAGTCGGAAGTGATTGAAAAGAACGCAGGTGCGCCGGTGACATCTTGGGTGACACCCGCCTCCCCTACACCCCTCCCCTAAGGGTGCTGGCGGCGGGAACAGGGTTTGGGTTTCGTCAACGGTGTCGTCCAGGTGTGATATTGTCCGCGGCTTGGTTTTTGAAAACACGAACATTTAAATACATATACACACGCCATATACCTATGACTTAAATAGATGTCTGGAGCATTTGGGTTGTTTATCCTGGCAGCTCTATCCGCCGACTGAAACATATTTCTGCCTAAATGATTAGACAGTTTCTGGTTAATTTTTGAAACTCCAGGTAAAGCGCAAGATTTATTGATAACTATACAATACGTGGAACATAGTTCACATATTGCTTCAATGTATGTCGTAAGTTGAAAGCGGTATGAAATTGTCCATTACGTGTTATGTCACTGTAAATGCCATGCACAACAGATTTATAAATGGCCATTGTGGATTATATTAATAACGTGGGATATGTTTTTTTTTGAAAAAAATCCCATAACAACATTAATTGTTTACAGAGTCCGTTTTACTAGCCGAAGTAATTACAACGGAAGTCAGTTTACAACATCAAACCTGTACAACACAGTGACCACGGGTCAGAAATCCGTATTTTAAATAAAAACAGCGTTATAAAAGGCCTCAACTCAATGACCGAAAGTCCAAGCTGGAACAACGTATAATTTCAACCACGTATTGACCGGTTCTCAATACATTATTCCATGCATGCATTCGTAATAAATAAAATGAAAACCATTAATTGTATCCAAAATGAGAATACTATTTTCACGATATCTGATAAATCTACAATATGTTCACCAAGTTGCACTTGTAGTCTTGTTGTTTGATGTCATAAAGATTGCGTTTTATAAAAAAATAAACATATCATTTTCCCAGTATCGTGCATGTTTCACCGGCACGCCACATTTCAGCTACACGTGTTGCGTTTGAGCAGGGAGATAGTCACGTGATGGTTCTACAGCGCGTGTTGTCAAAACGACCGTGTCGATTACACGCTCCTTTCAAATGTGCATTCCAGAGGTGCGTAAAGTTTCCCGCACTGAATACTGTCAGTTTCTACCCGCGGTAAACGATTGTGATTATGACACCAGCGACTAAGTCCAATGGTGATGTTCTGTCGAAAGAAACTATTGTGTCTGCGTCAGACAGCGTCGACAAAACAGCGTCCGAGGAGGCACCAGAACGCACGCAAACGCACCGTGTCGTGCACGACTTCAAACAAATACCACAGTGTTCATTAGGGCGACATAGCCTGTGTACCGAGACAAGGACAAACGTAATTCTGAAAGACAGAGAGCGTGTCTTGTCATATTAATAAAATACGTTCCTCCCCTGAAACTTGAAACTCCTGGTGCAACTATGTAACATTGATACTTTAAACACCGAAACGGGTGTTACTTTGAAATGTGAGTATGAAACAATGCTGTCTACGAAGACAATGCAACAACGAAGAAACCGAATAGCCACTGAAATAGATGCCATTTGACTTCAGTGTCAGCTTCGTTGTACGAATATAGTTCCCAACATGGTTTGTCTGATTGATTTTTTATTAGGTTTAACAATGTGAAACAAAATTACGTACCATGTGGGTGCACGCCAGCAGATTTACAAATGCATACAATCGTAATACAGTGAATATAACAAAGAATGCACTGTTTTTCGTGTGCCCGCATGGTCCGTTGTTTTGTTCAAACGTTAGACTGGTAAATGCTGTAAATAATTTATAAATATTCCAAATAAAATATATCAAACATTCCCGCACATTCATAGTTTATCTCCATCTGCTCTTATCTGCCTCATAAACAAATGGTCGATACTCTTTACAATGCTGACACTGTCAAAATATTTAAATATCGCATAAGAGCACACGACATAAAAAGCCTTTGAACTTGCAATTTTACAGAAACTCCCGATGATACCCGGCTTGGATTTGTTACTCTAACGTGATGTCAGTCGTGGTTTTGACATAATCTAATGTCGAGTAACTGACGCAGAGAACGCTGGTGATCTCGGCAAAGTTTCCATGATTGACACACCGATTCTGCCCCTCGCAACATTTGCCGAAAACATATTTTTCCAAGACAGTACCGCGATAGCCCCCGTTTAATGTCTTTTTTTTTTATATTTCATCAAACTTGTGATTTCTGAGTTGTTATTATATTACATAATACATAAATGTACGCGCATTTTTAAGAGTTATTATACTTTTTTTGGGCGGGGCAAAATGTGGCCTTCAGTTTTTCTATGCATTCAGGTTGTGTTGTTTATATTTTGTGCTGTTTATATTTTGTGCTGTTGATATTTTGTGTTGTTTATATTTTGTGCTGTTTATATTTTGTGCCGACACACTCGAGAAATATCTATCACTCGAGAATAGGAAACGCATCGAAACTATACTTACTGTGCCCAGAGGATGGCGATAATCAAAAACTGGGTGCTGAGGGATGTCGTGTCGGGGTGTGCACTTTTGACCCTGGCTCGGCGGATGTGGGGAAGAGGGAAACGGAGGACGACCAAACCCCCACACCTCGCCCGCAGGAGGAACGGGATTAGGGAGGGGACAAACACACTCGCGGAACTCGGGAAGTCGGTATCCGCCGCGGTTGTGGAGCGATTAAGCAGATTTGAATAATCGGTAAACACACGTAAGGACCCAGTAAACAAGGGGAGATGCCGTGTAAAGCGTAAAGTAACGACGCGTGTGATCGCTGTAGGGGAAGGAACAACTCTGTCTTTGAGACGGGAAACATAAGTCTCTTGTTGTTACGTCACGAGGATGTGAGAGACGGACGGTAGCCGGACTGTCGCAATAGATTAACGACAGTGACGTCACTTGATATGTAATGACAACAACATGGCATTACCTTAAGCACTTACCTTTATGTGTGTGGGTGTGTGTGTGTGTGTGGGGGGGGGGTGGTGGTGTTGGTGGTAGTGGCGGTGTGTGTGTGTGTGTGTGTGTGTGTGTGTGTGTGTGTGTGTGTGTGTGTGTGTGTGTCTCTCTCTCTCTCTCTTTGTGTGTGTGGTGTGTGCGTGCGCGCGTATGTGTGCGCGCGACAACTGCACGTTATTACGTACTTAATTGAAACCATTTTGCATATTAATTATCACAAATTCTACACAAGTCCTTTGCAATCTTCCTGTTGATTTTTCACATGGAATTCACAAACAAACACGCATACTATCACACCCGCAAACAATACTCGCGCAAACACACATGCACACATAACACACACACACACACACACACACACACACACACACACACACACACACACACACACACACACACACACACACACACACACACACACACACACACACACACACACACACACACACACATATATATATATATATATATATATATATATATATATATATATATATATATATATATATATATATATATATATATATATATATATACAGTATATATATATATATGTAAATATATATGTACATATATGTATATATATATATATATACAGTATATATATATGTAAATATATATGTACATATATGTATATATATATATACATACATACATACATACATACATACATACATACATACATACATACATACATACATACACACACCACTTATATAACTACTACTACTAAAGCAACAGCAGTAGTAACAACTGGTACACTGTTTCTGACATCTACACGTGTACGCGCCAGTGCAACATTGACAACTACACGAGTTCCCGGTCTGACTTAAGCCAGCTGACCACTCGCTCGGTGGCGAAGGCTGGCCTGTTGTCCAGGGACCTCTCTCTCTCTTTCTACCTGCTCGCCGGAACCCTCCCCTTAACACGCCACGCTGTCCGTTGTATTTTCGGCTGCCAATCCGCTTTCCATCACGCGCCTTTACGTCAATGGCGTGCGTGACAAGACGGCGGTGGACCCACGGACCCCCCGCTCCGTAAGCGGCTCCATCGCCGGTCGAGAGCCGCCGTATAATTCTGTTTTGTTTTCCTTGATCATCCGCTGGAAAATGCGGGGTAATTCTACGCGTAAGTAATGATTTGCCCGCACAGAGATCTCGGCTTACAACGGTTAAACACGATACATTGATCATTTAAATTTACAGTGACCAACTTTTGAATTGTCGACAAGCCGGATGAGGGTATTTGCGGAAGCGATCTCATGAAATGTCAGTGTTCATCACGACCCGGCCCCGGAGCTCAGGCAGTTGTCCGCTTATATTGCATTCACATCATGTATTGTTTCACACGATATACGCGAATGGTTAGCTCAAAGTAGAGCGCAATGGCTCAGTGGTAGAGCTTCGGACTTTCGACTAAGAGAACCCGGGTTCGAATCCTGTGCTGCGGTATTAAAACTTAGGGCAAGTTTTTTCACTTTACATTGCTCCAGTTCACTTAGCCGTATAATGAGTACCTGGCAATAGACAGTGGTGGATATGTGTACGAGCAGCCTTTCGCACATTAATTGTAGCAAGTGGTTGGATGCTTCCCAGAGAAGTTGAGATGGTATTTGATTGAGCAGGTCTGCCGGGGAAGTAAAGTATAAAAGCGCTTTGAGCAGTCCTATGGACTGGATACTGCGCTATTTAAAAAACTAACAGAAAAGTAAAGACTTCGCTGTCCCGTATGCTACCCTCGTGATCACACTTTGCATCAAAGACGGACACTTCAAGGATGATTTCTGTCATTCTATGGAATTCGCTAAATAAAAACCGTCGAGGTGTCTTCCTTTCGCGTGTGTGCGTCCAACGAGTCGGTAGGTGTTCTCATTTGAATGATGCATGGGTGATATGCTTCACCAATCGTAACTATTTCACTCTATAAAATCCATTGATACGCTCTCGCACCGAAGGTAGTCCCGTCAGAGCATATCTTCGCTTGACGATGTTGTCAATGTATACACCACAAAACCCAGGGGTTTCAAAACTCGATTTTCGTTTTGTTAATAGTTTCAGGTGGACCAAAAAGCTCTCCCAAACGGGAGCCTGTAGACAGTCATTGGTAGAACAGAACCAAAAAGGAGTGGCTAATAGGTGAGACCGAGAAATATATTTACCACGTCTATATGGAGAACTCTTGCAAAGATCCATCCTCCTTAAACGGCAAGAAAAACGCTGTTTTGAGTTTGAGACCAGTCGCCGTGAAACTGGAGTAGCGAGGGTGCAAAATTACGGTCGGGAAAGCTTAACGTGTCTGATCGCCTAAGCCCTCCCTTTGATGATGGAGAAATTTGGAAAGGAAACATTTGGCAACTTGTATAGACGCACGCCGTTCTCGTCAGGGCCAAATCCCAGACCGACTTCCCAGATTTGCGTGCGAAAAATGCAACTTTGTCCCGATATCCGTCCAACTGCACGTGGTCAGACCACGTGTGATTTGACATAGATAGGCAGCCATTACAACCGATCTGTGTTCGATTGTAAATTCAACTACATATTTTCTGTTCCTTCGCTGCACAGGAACCATTATTTATATAAATGAAATCGTGTGAAAAATTTATTAAATTGTCATACCTCATTTCTTTCCAGAAAACAATTCAACCGATATACCCTTCAACTGGTTCTCAATCTGCTGAAGGATTCTAAACTAGGGTGCGTTCTGTAAACGTATCACTGTGAAGATACGTGAAAGATAAACGTATATTTATTGTTCCTCATGAAAGACATAATGCAGTAGTACATTCAGTATTCGCTCCACCAACATCGCCCATATCAAAGTGCTCAAAAGAAATTCATACACCACACTGAGAAGCCGAGATGGTGTCTGAATGAACAGGTTTGTCAGGGAAGTAAAGTGTAAAGCGCTCCCGAGGACTGGATATTGCGCTATATAAGAACTTGCCTTTTTACACTGAAACAATTTTAATAGTAGTTCGTTTGTTAGATAATGGCGGATGGACGGTAATGTTGTTCCTGCTTCTGCTGCAAGTTTAGTTATGGCATAGTTAGAAGGACGTGTCAGAATCCGATGAGTTCCTTGCGAAATGACTCCACCTTCTCAATGGTATGGTATAGTTAGAAGGACGTGTCAGAATCCGATGAGTTCCTTGCGAAATGACTCCACCTTCTCAACGGTATGGCATAGTTAGAAGGACGTGTCAGAATTCGTTGAGTTCCTTGCGAAATGACTCCACTTTCTCAATGGTATGGCATAGTTAGAAGGACGTGTCAGAATTCGTTGAGTTCCTTGCGAAATGACTCCACCTTCTCAATGGTATGGCATAGTTAGAAGGACGTGTCAGAATTCGTTGAGTTCCTTGCGAAATGACTCCACCTTCTCAATGGTATGGCATAGTTAGAAGGACGTGTCAGAATTCGTTGAGTTCCTTGCGAAATGACTCCACCTTCTCAATGGTATGGCATAGTTAGAAGGACGTGTCAGAATCCGATGAGTTCCTTGCGAAATGACTCCACCTTCTCAATGGTATGGTAATGTTAGAAGGACGTGTCAGAATTCGTTGAGTTCCTTGCGAAATGACTCCACCTTCTCAATGGTATGGCATAGTTAGAAGGACGTGTCAGAATTCGTTGAGTTCCTTGCGAAATGACTCCACCTTCTCAATGGTATGGCATAGTTAGAAGGACGTGTCAGAATTCGTTGAGTTCCTTGCGAAATGACTCCACCTTCTCAATGGTATGGCATAGTTAGAAGGACGTGTCAGAATTCGTTGAGTTCCTTGCGAAATGACTCCACCTTCTCAATGGTATGGCATAGTTAGAAGGACGTGTCAGAATTCGTTGAGTTCCTTGCGAAATGACTCCACCTTCTCACTGGTATGGCATAGTTAGAAGGACGTGTCAGAATTCGTTGAGTTCCTTGCGAAATGACTCCACCTTCTCAATGGTATGGCATAGTTAGAAGGACGTGTCAGAATTCGTTGAGTTCCTTGCGAAATGACTCCACCTTCTCAATGGTATGGCATAGTTAGAAGGACGTGTCAGAATTCGTTGAGTTCCTTGCGAAATGACTCCACCTTCTCACTGGTATGGCATAGTTAGAAGGACGTGTCAGAATTCGTTGAGTTCCTTGCGAAATGACTCCACCTTCTCAATGGTATGGCATAGTTAGAAGGACGTGTCAGAATTCGTTGAGTTCCTTGCGAAATGACTCCACCTTCTCAATGGTATGGCATAGTTAGAAGGACGTGTCAGAATCCGATGAGTTCCTTGCGAAATGACTCCATCTTCTCCCACGCTACTATATACTGTTGAAAATATGCATCAGGCTAAGTTATCAACTAAAATGGAGGTGTCGTGGCTGACTCTTGATGATGTGTCCATATGGGATTGGGAGCCCTGAGGATTTTACGCCCACCTATTTACGTGAACACAGATTCGAGTGCAGTGTTCTCCACAAAGATTAATTTCGATTTGTTTCCCGAATTGAATCCGAGATCTATTATCTCCCTAGGTTTGTTAAATATATGTAATTATAAATTCCGCGTACGAATTTGTTTATCATATTAATAACAAAAGTATGTTCAAGTGAGTGTGATACATCTCTTATACATAGTATGTATATTTTGTCTTAAGATGTTCGGGTGTGTCTTGACATTGATCATCGTCTCAGAACTCACGGGGTACGCCAAGGGAAAATATGGCGATGATGCATTAAAATGTAACAGAACTGTAGTAAATGCGAGGTTGAAATATTAGGAAAGAAACTCGTGGTTGGGATCTATGAAACCACCACCAAGGTTGAGATCTATGAAACCACTACCAAGGTTGAGATCTATGAAACCACCACCAAGGTTGAGATCTATGAAACCACTACCAAGGTTGAGATCTATGAAACCACCACCAAGGTTGAGATCTATGAAACCACCACCAAGGTTGAGATCTATGAAACCACTACCAAGGTTGAGATCTATGAAACCACCTCCAAGGTTGAGATCTATGAAACCACTACCAAGGTTGAGATCTATGAAACCACCACCAAGGTTGAGATCTATGAAACCACTACCAAGGTTGAGATCTATGAAACCACCACCTAGGTTGAGATCTATGAAACCACCGCCAAGGTTGAGATCTATGAAACCACCACCAAGGTTGAGATCTATGAAACCACCACCAAGGTTGAGATCTATGAAACCACCACCAAGGTTGAGATCTATGAAACCACTACCAAGGTTGAGATCTATGAAACCACCTCCAAGGTTGAGATCTATGAAACCACTACCAAGGTTGAGATCTATGAAACCACCACCAAGGTTGAGATCTATGAAACCACCACCAAGGTTGAGATCTATGAAACCACCACCAAGGTTGAGATCTATGAAACCACCACCAAGGTTGAGATCTATGAAACCACTACCAAGGTTGAGATCTATGAAACCACCACCAAGGTTGAGATCTATGAAACCACTACCAAGGTTGAGATCTATGAAACCACCACCAAGGTTGAGATCTATGAAACCACTACCAAGGTTGAGATCTATGAAACCACCACCAAGGTTGAGATCTATGAAACCACCGCCAAGGTTGAGATCTATGAACCCACTACCAAGGTTGAGATCTATGAAACCACCACCAAGGTTGAGATCTATGAAACCACCTCCAAGGTTGAGATCTATGAAACCACTACCAAGGTTGAGATCTATGAAACCACCACCAAGGTTGAGATCTATGAAACCACCACCAAGGTTGAGATCTATGAAACCACCTCCAAGGTTGAGATCTATGAAACCACTACCAAGGTTGAGATCTATGAAACCACCACCAAGGTTGAGATCTATGAAACCACCACCAAGGTTGAGATCTATGAAACCACCTCCAAGGTTGAGATCTATGAAACCACTACCAAGGTTGAGATCTATGAAACCACTAAAAAGGTTGAGATCTATGAAACCACCACCAAGGTTGAGATCTATGAAACCACCACCAAGGTTGAGATCTAGGAAACCACTACCAAGGTTGAGATCTATGAAACCACTAAAAAGGTTGAGATCTATGAAATCACTAAAAAGGTTGAGATCTGTGAAACCACTACCAAGGTTGAGATCTATGAAACCACCGCCAAGATTGAGATCTATAAAAACACCTCCAATGTTGACATATATGAAACCACCACCTAGGTTGAGATCTATGAACCCACCACCAGGATTGAGATCTATGAAACCACCGCCAAGGTTGAGATCTGTGAAACCACCACCAAGGTTGAGATCTATGAAACCACCGCCAAGGTTGAGATTTATGAAACCACTACCAAGGTTGAGAGCTATGAACCCACCGCCAAGGTTGAGATCTATGAAACCACCACCAAGGTTGAGATCTATGAAACCACCGCCAAGGTTGAGATCTACGAAACCACCACCAAGATTGAGATCTATGAAACCACCACCAAGATTGAGATCTATGAAACCACCACCAAGGTTGAGATCTATGAAACCACTACCAAGGTTGAGATCTATGAAACCACCACTAATGTTGAGACCTATGAAACCACCACCAAGGTTGAGATCTATGAAACCACCACCAAGGTTGAGATCTATGAAACCACCACCAATGTTGAGACCTATGAAACCACCACCAAGGTTGGGATCTATGAAACCACCACCAAGGTTGAGATCTAGGAAACCACCACCAAGGTTGGGATCTATGAAACCACCACCAAGGTTGAGATCTAGGAAACCACTACCAAGGTTGAGATCTATGAAACCACTAAAAAGGTTGAGATCTAGGAAACCACCACCAAGGTTGAGATCTAGGAAACCACCACCAAGGTTGAGATCTATGAAACCACTACCAAGGTTGAGATCTATGAAACCACTACCAAGGTTGAGATCTATGAAACCACTAAAAAGGTTGAGATCTATGAAACCACCACCAAGGTTGAGATCTATGAACCAAGGTTGAGATCTAGGAAACCACTACCAAGGTTGAGATCTATGAAACCACTAAAAAGGTTGAGATCTATGAAATCACTAAAAAGGTTGAGATCTGTGAAACCACTACCAAGGTTGAGATCTATGAAACCACCGCCAAGATTGAGATCTATAAAAACACCTCCAATGTTGACATATATGAAACCACCACCTAGGTTGAGATCTATGAACCCACCACCAAGATTGAGATCTATGAAACCACCGCCAAGGTTGAGATCTATGAAACCACCACCAAGGTTGAGATCTATGAACCCACCACCTAGGTTGAGATCTATGAAACCACCGCCAAGTTTGGAATCTATTTAATAAACAACCATCGACCGAAGTATGGTTTTTTGGAATGACCATCGAAGTTGACAACTTCGGAACGACCAGACAGGTCGAGATCAGGCAATCGACCACATATTGTGAAATCTGCGGAACAACGAGGTTGAGATCCATGAAACGACCACCGATGTTGAGATCTGTGGACCGACGGCGGGGGTTGTGTTGAGTGCTAGCTGCAACGGGAAGCAATGACACGTCCCATCCGCAACAATAACCTCTCACTTTGATCGGCCTCCGTTAGCCCGTACCGTTGCACCCGCTAATCAACCGCCGTCTGTGCGTGACGTAACCGCGGTTTTAGTTCGACTCCGTTACGCAACAGTCGGCGTTTGTCGTGGCTTTG
>OZ024859.1:25553222-25560722 GCA_964017155.1 Oasisia sp. SBJ-2009
TATATATATATATATATATATATATATATATATATTTCAGACAATGTTAGTCGCGTTGTATTATTATCGTACTGGTAATCTCACGTCTTGTTATTTACTGGTTGTTTCAATATGAACATTTATATTATTAATTATTTTTATATTATGTACATTTATACAAGTTTATGTCATTTAATAAATTATGTATAATAACAAAATAACCCGCACAGAAACACCAACATAAAGAAATGAAAAGGTCTCGAAGAGTTGTACCTTTTAAGTACAGTCAGAACGTTAATAGTCATTAGTTGCACCATAAATAATTATGTCAGTAATCTAACTAGTATTTTCAACGAAAAGGCGAGTTAAATAAAGTTTGATAATAATAGTATTACGTATTTGTTTTAATACTTTCCATATTGGTTTTGGTAATGCAGAAAACATAAACATAACTGTCATTGTACTTTAAAGCATTGTACTGTAACCATGTTAAATATTTGTATTGTTGCACACATACTTTTTTATTCATTATAAAAATCAACAAGGCGACATTGAAATATAATATTTAACTTGTTATTGTCCCTGTGTTCTTTTATGTGTGGTAATTATGCACATATAGGATTATTGAAGACCTCTTTGACAATGTCAACAAAATAGCTTAAAACTAATGTGTCACTTGCCCTGGTTAGATCCATTCGGCAATGTGACGTTTGACACAGTGACACCGTTGCTAAAGTAAACAGATCTGTTGTTCTCAGTAAATATTAACTTATTGTACATTTTTCTTCATATATCAATGTTCCAATAGTTTGACACCACCACTCGTGAAATTATGAAATCAGTGACAGTTCACAATTCCTCGAAGATAACGGTCTTTAATATTTTATGTTTGTGATTTATAACATCCGTCACTGATATTTTATGACGCCTTAAAAGCAAAAACAATAAATTAAATTGTAATTTGGTTGTGAAAGGATAACATTATAAATTATATTTATAATAATAGTAACAGTAACATTTCTACAACTGTAATGAACAGGATGTGTATGTGCATAGATAATGACTCTTTAGATTGCAGTCAAAAACATCGACACCTTTAATTTACGATATATGTAAATGTAAATGTTAACGTCAGATCATGAGAGCCAACGTTTCGATAAAGGATGCAGCTGGATCCAATCCGCTGTTCTTTAAACATCAATTGTTATCATATCATGGCGTCTCAGTCCGTATTTCATGTTTGATAATGTATTCAGCCTGTACTCAATGCTGTGCTGTGAATGTTTCATGTATTTCATGTTTGATAATGTGCTCAGCATGTACTCAACGCAGTGCTGTGAATGTCTACAGCACCGCCTCGTGTGCTTATAGTGGAACTCCCTAGTATCCGAATAATACCATATCAGATTTGCTAACCCTATAAAACCCTATGAACCCGCGCATGTGCGTGTGAACAAGACACAGTTTATGGGTTTCTAAATGGCAGCTCACTCACTACCCAAGGTCGGTACATATTTTATAGCCCCGTCCGGTTTCTCAGAAATTCTTCACGTTCCTCGTTCGTACGCATATTTTTAATACATTTTAATGCTTGTACACGCGTACGAGGAAACATGTGTATGATGTACAGTGTATGCATAGCTGTGTGCCAAAGTACACATTGTGCGTAGGTATAATATAATGTATGTATGTATGTATGTATATATATATATATATATATATATATATATATATATATATATATATATATATATATATGTGTGTGTGTGTGTGTGTATTGTAATATTATATACATAGTATAATATATGTATTATACTATTATATATATTATAATATATGTATTGTAATAAATATATATATATATATATATATATATATATATATATATATATATATATATGTGTGTGTGTGTGTGTGTGTGTGTGTGTGTGTGTGTGCGTGGGCGCGTGCGTGCATGTGTATGTCTGTTTGTATATTCTTAATATATTCTTTATCGTATCGGTATACGAAATGTTTTCATTATGCTACATTATTCACAACATTAGCATTTAATACAGACGAATGAGTATTGTACGTGTACTGCTTAGGATATTATATTCTTTCCAAGTGCCTCGCTGTCCTGGGTCAGGGCACGGGCAAGGCAATAGCGACAGACCTCTGAGTTGCCGCCATTATCACATATAGCGTTCACGATCTGACAAAGTATTTGGTATAGCAATATAATTTACTGTAATCCATTCTAGGCTAACATCACAGCTTTGAATAGTTAATCTTATTATTAGTTTGGCATACATTAATATAAAAGAAAACACATGCGAAACATAACACCTTCTTCTTATCAATAAGTACAGTATAAATTAAATGATATATATAATTATATATATATATATACAATTCATAATTTTAAAAAGGTTATAAGAAACAGAAAGTCTGTTGACATGAGGACATTCACTGATGTCTCACATGTATCCATATGCTCATGTTTTCTCCTCTTGTTTATGTTTGTGTCGCGTCAGCTCTTATCAGTTAGAATCCATATGTAATGACTATTTTAACTTTTGATCCGTTTTACGTCGCTATTTTGCCTACATTCATTATAACCACAATACACACGACACAGCGATAAGCCTTCACAAACACCCATCCACAGACGACGAACACAACTTTGTCGTTGCGTGCGACAGTAATGAGATTGTCCCGTGTTATCCAGCAGACGTTCCCGTTGCTCAAGTCAGACCCGGAGCCGTGTCGGTGCGCGGCGTGTGGAGAGCAGATCCTCGAGAGGTACTATCTGCTGGCCGTCGACAAACAGTGGCACGTCAGCTGTCTAAAGTGCTCGCAGTGCCACCTCTCGCTCGACTCGCAACTCACCTGCTTCGAGAAGGACGGTCAGATCTACTGCAAGGAGGACTACTACAGGTACAGGAGCCAGCGATACGACGTCAGATGTATATATATATATATCGTCAGATGTATATATATATATATATATATATATATATATATATATATATATATATATATATATATATATATATATATACATACATACATACATACATACATACATACATACATACATACATACATACATACATACATACATACATACATACATACATACAAGTGTACATACATACATACATACATACATACATACATACATACATACATACATACATACATACATACATACATACATACATACATACATACATACATACATACATACATACATACATACATACATACATACATACATACATACATACATACATACATACATACATACATACATACATACATACATACATACATACATACATACATACATACATACATACATACATACATACATACATACATACATACATACATACATACATACATACATACATACATATATTCAATGCAATTATTTGCAGTAAGGCAAATTCATAAATAAACGTCGCTTATGTCGGACATTTACCGTGAATTTGCGGCATGCCCCTATAATCATTACTACACCCCGGCGTTGCTGGACAATATAATATTATATTGCCTACCAACTCTTATAATAAGGTATAATATGTAAACATAAATTTAGTAATAATAAAAACAAAGAGCAATGGAGATGAATAGCTAACAACATAGAGTATACACGTGTATTTGCGTCCTGAAATCCGGAGTCCAAACGAAAAACTGATATTGTTTGCAACTTCTTTGGGAAGTATCCAGCCACATGCTGCAATTAATGTGCAAAGGCTGCTCGTACGCATATACACCACCACTGTATATTGCCAGGTACTCATTTATACATCTGAGTGAACTGGCGCAATGCAGAGTGAAAAACCTTGCCCAACCACAGCTCAGGATTCGTACCCGGGTTCTCTTAGTCGAAAGCCCGAAGTTCTACCCGTGAGCCATCGTTTTCAGGCTCTACATCGATGCATTTCGCGATATTTCTCTAATGACGTGTGGCGTTAAAATATTTCACAATTTAAGCGTACATATAATAGGTTATGGTATGTTTTACGAAGAAAATGGCCTACTTAAACAAAGAATGTGAAGGATTCGGAAACGCTGATTTTCAAACACGCCGACAATGCTATGGAATGGTGAAGCAATGGCGCTCGTAATGGTGAGGACTTCACACGCGGAATGATGAGGCCATGACACCCGGAATGGTGATGACTTCACACGCGGAAAGGTGAGGCCATTGCACCCAGAATGGTGAGGACTTCACACGCAGAATGGTGAGGTCATGGCACCCGGAATGGTGGGGACTTCACACGCGGAATGGTGAGGCCATTGCACCCGGGATGGTGGGGACTTCACACGCGGAATGCTGAGGCCACGGCCATAGTGCACGGAATGATAAAGCTATGGCACGCGGAATGGTGAGGCCGTGACACATTAATGGTGACGCCGTGACACTCGTAATGATCAGCCCGTGACACAAGGAATGATGAGGCGTGACGGTGACACGCGGAATTAAGAAGCACGCCGGACGTTGAGGCCGTGTGGGTTGCCTAGACGTTCGCCCGAGACCTGGTCAACTTGGCGTGAGTCCGCAAACGACCGTTAAGTGCTTGGAATCAGACTATGTGACGTCACTACCCGAGCGAGTCGACCTAAACACGGGGCTAAACACACGCCGTCGTAACCGCTTCCTCGCCCCGGCCTGACACCGATCCCGTACGCGACGGGAAACCTAACCGCCGAGGTTCTCCCCTCCCGGCGTCTCATCCCTCTGGGCTTCCGCTCCTCCCTAGTGACGTCACTCGGGTGACTCGGTGTAGCGAGATCACGTGACGCGGCGCGTCGATTAATAATTATTCATCGTTGCGTGAATAGTGTAGTCAGCCAGTGTCGCCGAAAGGGCTGTCTTTGTCACTGTGGACAATGCGACAAATGTCACTCCCCGAGGGATGACAGATCCCTGGAGAGGCTACGCCGGGGTTCGGGGATGGCGCCCATCTGGAGCAATGCGGGCAGTTGTGTCTTAATTAGATTACGCGCTGATTGTGTCGATGATCGGGTCGCGTCTCTGTGCCGCTGTCGGATCGGATCGGATCGGATCGGATCGGATCGGATCGGATCGGATCGGATCGGATCGGATCGGATCGGATCGGATCGGATCGGATCGGATCGGATCGGATCGGATCGGATCGGATCGGATCGGATCGGATCGGATCGGATCGGATCGGATCGGGCGGGCAGGCTCGTCCGTCCGTCCGTCCGTCCGTCCGTCCGTCCGTCCGTCCGTCCGTCCGTCCGTCCGTCCGTCCGTCCGTCCGTCCGTCCGTCCGTCCGTCCGTCCGTCCGTCCGTCCGTCCGTCCGTCCGTCCGTCCGTCCGTCCGTCCGTCCGTCGTCCGTCCGTCCGTCCGTCCGTCCGTCCGTCCGTCCGTCCGTCCGTCCGTCCGTCCGTCCGTCCGTCCGTCCGTCCGTCCGTCCGTCCGTCCGACCGACCGTCCGTCCGTCCGTCCGTCCGTCCGTCCGTCCGTCCGTCCGTCCTCGCGTTGACATGTTCCATGTGTCGAGAGGTCTCAGACTGTTACAAGGGCGTCTGTCGTGTGCAAAGTTGTAACCGTCGACACAGCCTCACGCCCGGCTTGTCGCATTGTCCCTGACAACGGGGGAGGAGGTGGGGAAACGTTGGGTCGGGGCAGGTGACACCCTCAGCCCTCTACGTGCTCGGAGCGGCCGAGTGGGATGAGGACAGGGTTGTCCTCCACGGTCACCGGACACCGTCGACCAGGGCTGGCGGCTTCCGGCGGCACTGCGGGGGTAGTACGGCTGGTTACCCCGCCCCGGGACCCGTCAACGACGTCGCCGCCAGGGATGTCCTAGGGCTCCTGAGAAACACCTGCCCCGGTGGATGCCACCTCGGACAGTTCTGTGTGTCCCTCTTATAGATGATTAGTAAAGGTTGGCGCAACGGTAGCGAAATGAAAGATTATTAGACACGACAAAACATAAGCTACACGTGTGTTAATATTTTTCTACATTATAGTATATATAATTATATATGTATATATATATATATATATATATATATATATATATATATATATATATATACTATAATGTAGAAAAATATTAACACACGTGTAGATTATGTTTTGTCGTATATATATATATATATATATATATAATATATATATATATATATATATATATATATATATATATATATATATATATATATATTAAATGCGAAACTACTACTATCGTAAAGATCACTTCACTTCGCGTCACAATGAGTTAATAATTAACATGTTTTGGATACATACATTTAATACATGCTCTGCTCCTATATCATTTATAACGATGAATCATTGTTTGTTTGTCGTTTGCAGGCGATTTGCCGTGAAACAATGCAGCCGATGTCACGAAGGAATTACCGCCAATGAACTCGTAATGAAAGCGCGCCACCTGGTGTTCCACCTCGGTTGTTTCACATGTGCGTCGTGTAACAAAGTGTTAACGACAGGAGACCACTTTGGCATCAGTGGCGACACCGTCTTCTGTAGGCAACACTACCAGTTGGCATTGCGCACAGACCTGCGTGTCGCCGACATGTCACCTACGGACATGTCGCCTGTCTCCAACATGTCATCTGGCGCTGACTTGTCGCTCGGCTACGGTCCGGGATCTCAGCCGAACGCAGCGCCTCTACCGTTCTACAACGGAACTGGAGCCGTTCAGAAAGGAAGGCCGAGAAAACGGTCCCACCAGTCGACGGAACTCGACCGCTGCGACCAGTTAGTCGGTAAGTGCACTGCATTGTGGGAAAAACTTGCATTCTGGGAACACTGCTGCAGCATTCTGGCAAAACCGCTGTGTTTGTTATATGTAGAAAAAGGGTTTTTGTTCCCCAATTGCGGCGCGTATTTTTTACGCCCATGTGTACGTGTCGACGTATGATTGGTGTACATTTTGTCCAGCTAATCCCGGGTGTTCTGGCTGCTGTTTTATTTCGCAACAAAGAAACAAACAAATAAACAAACAGTTTAACAAAAACACGGAAGTAAAATCACGCATATCTCTCCAGTCTATCCCCTCTTACTCTCCCTCCTTCCCTCCCACCCTCCCACCCTCCCTCCCTCCCGCCCTCCTTCCCTACGCACCTCATCCCTCCTCTCTCCCTCCCTCCCTCCCTCCCTCCCTCCCTCCCTCCCTCCCTCCCTCCCTCCCTCCCTCCTTCCCTCCCTCCTCCCTCCCTCCCTCCCTCCCTCCCTCCCTCTCTCCCTCTCTCCCTCTCTCCCTCCCTCCCTCTCTCCCTCTCTCCCTCTCTCCCTCTCTCCCTCTCTCCCTCTCTCCCTCTCTCCCTCTCTCCCTCTCTCCCTCTCTCCCTCTCTTCCCTCTCTCCCTCTCTCCCTCTCTCCCTCTCTCCCTCCCTCCCTCCCTCCCTCCCTCCCTCCCTCCCTCCTCTCTAAATGTTACACATTTATAGCGCTCTCCATACATACATACATACATCACTGCGGTAAGCAAATACACACTGGCGCACACCACCCAACCGCGAGCGTGTAAAC
>OZ024859.1:25565722-25575722 GCA_964017155.1 Oasisia sp. SBJ-2009
ACACGTCAAGAATACGCGCCCTCTGTCGGATTAGTTATTGTGGTACCTCATTGAACCCCTACAGTGTTTGCAGTTCTACGGGTGTTAGTCATTAGCCGTCGCCACGACGTTTCACGGATTTACTTACCACAATGTAATATAGAACATTTAATTTCGTCAGCATTATCGCAGTTGGTTGTGGACCCATGCAACAGGTTCCACTTTATTGCGATATCCCGTTGTAATTTGACATGTACAAGAAGAACTCTTTGTGTTGTCATTGACATGCATTATTACTCGGTCGCGTGTGTGTGCGCGCGTGCGTGCGTGCGTGCGTGTGTGTGTGTGTGCGTGCGTGCGCTTGTGCGCTTGTGCGCGTGCGTTTGTGCGCGTGCGTGGTGCGTGGATCGTGGTACGTGGATCGTGGTGCGTGGTGCGTGGTGCGTGGTGCGTGGTGCGTGGTGCGTGGTGCGTGGTGCGTGGTGCGTGGTGCGTGGTGCGTGGTGCGTGGTGCGTGGTGCGTGGTGCGTGGTGCGTGGTGCGTGGTGCCTGGTGCCTGGTGCCTGGTGCCTGGTGCCTGGTGCCTGGTGCGTGGTGCGTGGTGCGTGGTGCGTGGTGCGTGGTGCGTGGTGCGTGGTGCGTGGTGCGTGGTGCGTGGTGCGTGGTGCGTGGTGCGTGGTGCGTGGTGCGTGGTGCGTGGTGCGTGGTGCGTGGTGCGTGGTGCGTGGTGCGTGGTGCGTGGTGCGTGGTGCGTGTGCGGACGTGCGAACGTGCGAACGTGTGCATGTCGGTATGCTAAGTGTGTGACCGCATGTGTTTGTGTGTTGTAGTGACACGACTATATCTGCATGTCGTACATAACACATACGCATGTGTTGTGAGTGATACGATTAGGCCTAAGTAATGTATAATGCTACGACTTCGTGCTGTCTATAATACGGCCACGTGTGTCTTGAATGATACAGCCACGTGTGTCATCAATGACACGACCATTTTATCGTCACTAATAGGACCACAGTGTCGTCAACGACATAGTCACGGTGTCATCAACGATACAGCTACGTATGTTTTGAATGACACGGCCACGTGTCTTACATTACATGGCTACATACATATTAAATGACACGGTCCACGATATGGCCACGCGTGTTGTAAGAGTGAGTTGCCAGTTCGAGCCGTGTGTATCTCGGCAGATTCCCTCAGTTCGTGAGCCATCAGCTGGTGCTGTGTTATCGTGAGTGACGACATGTGGTTGGGTTTAGCGCCTCGCCAACACGCCGTGTTATCTAAACGACCAAGCTGCCGACAAGTGGTGCCGACTTCTCGCAAACGTGCAACCGTGCAACCGTGCAACCGTGATGGCGCACGGGTTCTCCCGCTAGGCCCTGGAACACCGCTATACATAGTCGCTCCAGGAATGACTTCTTTTATTATGTTAATCGCAGCACACGGGGACGTATACATTCTTATTGTGGATGAGACATTATTGCGTCACACTTTAATTTAGTTGTTGTTGTTGTTGCTGTTGTTGTTGTTGTTGTTGTTGTTGTTGTTGTTGTTGTTGTGTGTGTGTGTGTGTGTGTGTGTGTGTGTGTGTGTGTGTGTGTGTGTGTGTGTGTGTGTGTGTGTGTGTGAGAGAGAGATGGAGGAGAGGCGGAGGCAGAAATAGAAAGAGAGAGAGAGAGAGACAGAATTAGAGAGAGAGAGACCGTGAGAGATGGATAATATACATATATATATATATATACATATATATATATATATATATATATATATATATATATATATATATATATATATATATATGCGTGTGCGTGTGCGTGTGCGTGTGCGTGTGCGTGTGCGTGTGCGTGTGCGTGTGCGTGTGCGTGTGCGTGTGCGTGTGCGTGTGCGTGTGCGTGTGCGTGTGCGTGTGCGTGTGCGTGTGCGTGTGCGTGTGCGTGTGCGTGTGCGTGTGCGTGTGCGTGTGCGTGTGCGTGTGCGTGTGCGTGTGCGTGTGCGTGTGCGTGTGGAACATCGCCTGCGAGACACCCTCTACCCCGCCCACCGTCCGACCTCACTAACTCTCACACAGTTTACTGCGGGAGTATCGCCACCTAATCATCGCTGACTGGGCGACTTACACGAAGGTGTTGCGTGCATAGACACGACACTCCGCCAGCGACAAATAGATCCCGTGACAGTGATCCCCAGCGAACGGCAATCGGCCGCTAACGACAGCACTAAGCCGAGTGCTCGAACGAGGTTTGTTTACGAAAAGCAAACTCGGCTTCAGCTTCTTGTTCAACATGTCTGTTTGGTGCGAAGAGCCAGGTTGTGTTCTCTTATATAACTCGACATCTGTGAGCGACGTGTCCATTGACTTTCTGCTGCCAGACACCGAGCTCTGTATCAACTAAACTAAATGTCTGTCTTTCGTTGAGCAAAGTATTGGAGCCGCAAATATTGGGAATGTCATCACCCCAGCACTTCGCGCGCTTTGCTTGCGTGTTTGATAGCATTTGTGCGTGCGTGCGTTTGTTCGTGCTTGTTCGGATGCGTGTTTGTGTATGTATGCACACACGCACATACAGGCAGACAGGCAGGCAGGCAGACAGGCAGGCAGGCAGGCAGGCAGGCAGGCAGGCAGGCAGGCAGGCAGGCAGGCAGGCAGGCAGGCAGGCAGGCAGGCAGGCAGGCAGGCAGGCAGGCAGGCAGGCAGGCAGGCAGGCAGGCAGGCAGGCAGGCAGGCAGGCAGGCAGGCAGGCAGGCAGGCAGGCAGGCAGGCAGGCAGGCAGGCAGGCAGGCAGGCAGGCAGGCAGGCAGGCAGGCAGGCAGGCAGGCAGGCAGGCAGGCAGGCAGGCAGGCAGGCAGGCAGGCAGGCAGGCAGGCAGGCAGGCAGGCAGGCAGCCAGGCAGGCAGGCAGCCAGGCAGGCAGGCAGGCATACTATATAATCATAATCCAGGATTTAAACGTTATGTAGTCATTTAGTAAAATAGTAATTTTATTATTATTATTGTTATTATTATTATTAGCGGTAGTAGTAGTAGTTATAGTAGTAGTAGTAGTAGTAATAATAGTAGTAGCAGCAGCAGTAGCAGTAGCAGCAGCAGCAGCAGCAGCAGCAGCAGCAGCAGCAGCAGCAGCAGCAGTAGCAGTAGATCCCACTCACTAGCCTGCATTGGGTGTTTGGTGATGACTGTCTATGCACCTGACCGTGTGCAGTGTGCACTGGCCGCACGCTGTCACCCGCCAGTAGAGCGGTAGCTGTGTCACCCGCCAGTAGAGCGGTAGCTGTGTCACCCGCCAGTAGAGCGGTAGCTGTGTCACCCGCCAGTAGTGCGGTAGCTGTGTCACCCGCCAGTAGAGCGGTAGCTGTGTCACCCGCCAGTAGAGCGGTAGCTGTGTCACCCGCCAGTAGAGCGGTAGCTGTGTTACCCGCCAGTAGAGCGGTAGCTGTGTCACCCGCCAGTAGAGCGGTAGCTGTGTCACCCGCCAGTAGAGCGGTAGCTGTGTCACCCGCCAGTAGAGCGGTAGCTGTGTCACCCTGCTCCTACGTCTCAGTCGCGCGGTTCCCCGGTGTCGTGGAACCTACAACCCCGGCAGGTGTGTCGTCTCCATTCAGCGGCACACGATCAATGGAACACGGAAGTCAAGGAGCCGTGTGTCCCCTCCCCGGGCCCTGTGACCAAGGCTGACCCGACGCTCGCGTTTCCCTGCCATCCCTATCGCGGCTCTCCCAACGCCGCTTCTAGTATTTCTACGGCGAAAAAAACCCGCACCATTTTCTAGTATTTCCCGACTAAAAACGTGTCGCTGTGTATCTAGTATTTCTGCGGAACACAGACCCCAAGTGTGCGGGTGCGACTCCCAGCGACAAGGGCCCTCGGGCGCCCAGTTCGCTGCGTAGTCGCGTGTTTTCCAATTAAATCTCCAATTGCCGTTCCCCCGAAAGGCATTGCAACGGGAAATAGTCGTCCATATAAAATTTTCCATTTCGCGATAAAGCGCTGTCTGCGTTCACTCAAAAGCTGTGGCGAGTTTTTATGCTAATTTCCGACCTCCCAAGTATGGGTGTTTTCTTGTGTTCAGTCATTCCGTGAATAGGGCTACAGTGAAATGAAACAGATTTTGTTGGATTGTATTTATGTAACAGTGTCATTCGTTTGATTAATATATATATATATATATATATATATATATATATATATATATTATATATATATATATATATATATTATATATATATATATATATATATATATATATATATATATATATATGATATATATAATATATATATATATATTATATATATATATATATATATTAATCAAACGAATATATATATATATATGTATATGTATATATGTATATATGCATATATATGTGTATATATATACACATATATATACACATATATATACGTGTGTGTATATATATATATATATATATATATATATATATATATATATATATATATATATATATATATGAGAATAAGCGTTGTGGCTTTACTAGTTTAGTTTTTATTATGATTCATAACACTATACAGCGGATATATACGGTCAACAGGCAAGATGTATATATAAACATAATGTGCCAAGAAATACGGTTTATTCCAATAGATCGAGTGCACATGTCACAGTTTGTTGAACCCACGGATACACGTGTCTGGTTTGAAAGCTGACTGGGTGGTGAATGTTTCTAGTCGAATAGTTTATCTACACCTTCCTTGTACGCGATATGCTCTGTGGTTTGTTTTGACAAATATTTGGGTAAACGGCTTCCTACTCCCCTTGAACGTCGATAATAGTTATCAGAGAGAAGGCGCTAAAGAAACACGCGTCGATAGCCGTGATGAAGGGTGGAGCGGGGCCGAGCTTGTGTTGACGATTTGGATGCGGTTGCACTTCCGGGCCGAACGTCCGCACGCACACATACAAACCCAGCCACCCGGCCACCCGGCCACCCGGCCACCCGGCCATTCCATACACACGGACGCACGCACGCACGCACGCACGCACGCACGCACGCACGCACGCACGCACGCACGCACGCACGCACATACCCACACACACACACACACACACACACACACATATATATATATATATATATATATATATATATATATATATATATATATATATGTGTGTGTGTGTGTGTGTGTGTATGTGTGTGTGTGTGTGTGTGTGTGTGTGTGTGTGTGTGTGTGTGTGTGTGTGTGTGTGTGTGTGTGTATCTGTGTGTGTGTGTGTGTGCGCGCGCGCGCGTGTGTGTGTTTAAATAAGCATAAACCAGGGTTTGTGTTAAATAATTAAAACCATAATTTATGTTGAGAAAGCAATCTAAACACCACGGTTGTGTTTTGTCCCTATGTGTTCCGCAATGCACCGTCATGCTCACAACTGCGTCTTTCCAGGTTTGGGGTACAATGATTACGACAGCACCAAGCAACGAGGCCAAAAGCGCATGCGCACTATCTTTAAGCATCACCAACTGCGCACGCTCAAGACTTATTTCGCGCTCAATCAGAACCCGGATGCGAAGGACCTGACCCAACTATCCCAGAAGACGGTGCTCAACCGGAAGGTGTTACAGGTACGTTGTCCGGGCTTTGCCTCTAAACTTTCCCTTTTGTCTGTCGCAGGCGCCATCCAGAACGAGGCTGACATGGCGTACAGCCAAGATGGCTACGTCCAGATGGCACGACAAAAGCGCATGCGCACTTCGTTCAAGCACCACCAGTTACGCACAATGAAGTCGTACTTTTCTCTCAATCACAATCCGGACGCGAAGGACTTGAAACAGTTGGCCCAGAAAACCGGACTTAGTAAGCGGATCCTGCAGGTATGTCCTGGCTAATACCGACATACGACGCCAGGCGGCGCTCTCGTCAGGCCCATCCAAAAGACCAGAAAGGCAGCGAAACAAACCACAATCGCGATTACCTATTTATCAACTAATTTGTGACGTACAACCGGCTGCCATGTACACTTCTCTGCTACTGGTGACGTGCAGAGTAATCCAGTCCTAAAGGGTGCACATTTCATATAGTATTTATATCTCACTATTATAATATATAACGCTAGAAGGACTCCTGATATAATAAAACCACGTCTTAGGAGGACAACTTTGGATTCCCCGTTCTGGCGCGCGCTGTTTTAATGATGTACCGATGGATATACGCACTGTAGGAACATCGCAATTACGGACATTGCGAGCGTCCTATCTCTCAATTACGGCCACCTTCGGGAATAGGCCGTGACGAGGTGGCCGTGTTGGCGAGACATATTTCCTATACTTTTGCATTACAGAAACATCTAACTGTGACTATCTTTAATTGCGATGTCGCGCTTACATTTTTCCGGTCGTTAAAAACGTTCCGATTGACGTTTCTGCGCATGCGCAATAAATGTAAAATCATCAATGTCCAGCGAAACGACAAAGGATTTTTGGAATAAATGCCACGGGCTGTTTGTTAACTCTCCTGTGAAGATTACTGTGAAGAGTTTCTTAAAATGTCGTTCAATGCAATAAAATATTACGTTTTTTCTAAATCAGTGTCACGGATTATGGCGCACTACAATCACGTGATTTACGCTTGCTATAAAAAATATGCCTCAAAACTGATTTGCCTCGTGTTAATTTGCGACAAATAACTTTGTTGAGAGGTTATATACATTCTAACGAACTGCCCGTGGTATTTATGCCACAAATGCTTTGTCCTTTCGCTGCACAATGATGATTTTACATATATCGCGCATGCGCAGAAACATCAAACGGAACGTTTATACCGCCGGAAAAATGTAAGCGCTACAGTGAGGTGACTGTATTACCGAGGTGACCGTAATGTACATTCACTCACGCTGTCGTCGTCGTGTTACAGGTCTGGTTTCAAAACGCCCGCGCCAAGTACCGTCGCAACCAGCTCAAGCAGCAGGACCGCGGCGGGGGCGGCGGCTCGGCGTGTCCGGAAGACGGCGCCACGTGTCCGACGCAAGATGGCGGCTCGTTCACGCTGGACGACTCGTGCAGCAACAGCAGCAGCAAGCTGACGGCGGCCGAGGCGTCGAGCGGCGCCCACTCGCCCGCCGCCTCCGACCTCAGCTCCTCGCCCTCCGTGTCCGTGCTACGGGGCAACACGTCCGAGTCGGAGTCGCTCCCGTCGGGCAGCGCGCTCGCGGGACTCTTTTCCAGTCTCCACAGCGGTCTATGATGTATGACGTCACATCCGGTTAAGGCGTGTGGAGTCCAAAGCGGCGTCGCTCCGACCGGGTCAAAAAGAGCGCTCGCCGGAACGCTCTCCAGTCAGTGTCCGCGCGCGGTTGTCTGGGAGTGATGTCACATCCGGACACGTCACCAGCGGGAGTAGAGCTCACACCCACCTGATAGAGCGTTTGACGGAACGTTCTCCGGTATCCGCGGTGGTCTATGAATGACGTCAGATCCGGTTAAGATGTCAGCGGAGCAAGGCACCGGAGTCGGAATTTCGCCACATCCGGACGTGACGCCACGTCAAGACCTGACGCCGTGTTAGGTGTCTGCATGGGTGCATGGACAACAACGTGTAGTTTCCAAAGTCAAAGACGACCGTTGTCGGTTTGTGTCTCCGGCGTATTAAGGTCGCCGGGTTGACCTAGCTTCGCCGGCACCCCGTCGGACCATTCACGTCATCTCGCAACGAGTGACAATAGACGGGACCTCCACTGAGATCGAGCTCGGACATAGGAGACTGAGTGAATGAGTGTTGTTTGTAACTAGTATTTATTTTGCATATTGCTGGAAGAACGCGTAAGAAACGGTTCGATCATTCTCACAGTGTGTTCATTCGTCGACGTTAGTGAATGTCACGTTTCCATGGTGACAGCGTTACCTAAAATGTCACGTGGTCACGCATGGCAAATTTATGTTTCCAATGCTTGGACGTCAGCCTAGTTTGTTTGCTAAAGCTGACGGAGACACTTGCAGTCTGCGGCGTACTGGAATGTTTAAGCATCGTTCTAAAGAGCATTGCCGGCGCGACTACTAGCTAATAAACTACTGTACCAATTCGATACAAGCATCTTGTTTTTCCTAAATCTCCTCAAAAGCTCGCACGCACGCACGCACGCACGCACGCACGCACGCCCGCACTCACCCATCCACCCACCCACCCACCCACCCACTCACCCACTCACCCACTCACCCACTCACCCACTCACCCACTCACCCACTCACCCACTCACCCACTCACCCACTCACCCACTCACCCACTCACCCACTCACCCACTCACCCACTCACCCACTCACCCACTCACCCACTCACCCACTCACCCACTCACTCACTCACTCACTCATTTAACCAAACATTCAATCGCCCATCCACTCACTCATTCACCAAGGAAGATGAGTTAATATCCAGTTATCCATGCTCGCAAATGTGGTGGCAAGAAGGTGAGGTGATATCCGAGCTCTTAGGAATGACGACAAGACGATGAGTGAGCAGGCGATAATGACGGACAGACAGATGAATATCCATGCTCTCATGGATGACGTCAGGACGATGAGTGAATGGCCGTGCTCCAGAGGATGATGTCAAGAAGATGAGCGAATGGCCGAGCTGCCGGGGATGACGTCAAGAAGATGAGTGAATGGCCATGGTCCCGGGGATGACGTCAGGAAGATGAGTGAATGGCCGTGCTCTCAGGGATGTCGGATGGTGTCACATGCAGTCAAATGGCTGCTTACTCTTGCGTATCATTCCGCCATCATAGCCGGCAGTAAGCGTCGGTGATGAGGTGTGACCGTATCAGCCAGCGACGTCGTAATGGGCGCCCAAGCCGCGCAGACTCCAGTCGTAAACTCGCCCCGGTGTAGGGCCTACTACTACTTGTAGTACTCGCTCGCCACGTTTACGAGTCCTGACCAGATGCCGCTGACGTCACCACACCATGAACAGGTTTATAGGACAGTGTGGCAGTTAACCGGCTGTGTCCCGTATAGTACATGTGTTCACTTCCGGTTCTAGAGATTGAGGGAGGAATGAAAGGGAGAGAAAGTGAGAGAGAGAGAGAGAGAGAGAGAGAGAGAGAGAGAGAGAGTGCGAGGGAGAGAGAAAAAGATAGATAGAGACGGGGAGGGAGGGAGGGAGGGAAAAACACACAAAGACATACATACATACATACATACATACATACATACATACATACGGACGGACGGACGGACGGACGGACGGACGGACGGACGGACGGACGGACGGACGGACGGACGGACGGACGGACGGACGGACGGACGGACGGACGGACGGACGGACGGACGGACGGACGGACGGACGGACGGACGGACGGACGGACGGACGGACGGACGGACGGACGGACGGACGGACGGACGGACGGACGGACGGACGGACGGACGGACGGACGGACGGACGGACGGACGGACGGACGGACGGACGGACGGACGGACGGACGGACGGACGGACGGACGGACGGACGGACGGACGGACGGACGGACGGACGGACGGACGGACGGACGGACGGACGGACGGACGGACGGACGGACGGACGGACGGACGGACGGACGGACGGACGGACGGACGGACGGAGGACGGACGGACGGACGGACGGACGGACGGACGGACGGACGGACGGACGGACGGACGGACGGACGGACGGACGGACGGACGGACGGACGGACGGACGGACGGACGGACGGACGGACGGACGGACGGACGGACGGACGGACGGACGGACGGACGGACGGACGGACGAGGACGGACTGATAGAGACAGAGACAGAGACAGAGACAGAGACAGAGACAGAGACAGAGACAGAGACAGAGACAGAGACAGAGACAGAGACAGAGACAGAGACAGAGACAGAGACAGAGACAGAGACAGAGACAGAGACAGAGACAGAGACAGAGACAGAGACAGAGACAGAGACAGAGACAGAGACAGAGACAGAGACAGAGACAGAGACAGAGACAGAGACAGAGACAGAGACAGAGACAGAGACAGAGACAGAGACAGAGACAGAGACAGAGACAGAGACAGAG
>OZ024859.1:25580722-25588222 GCA_964017155.1 Oasisia sp. SBJ-2009
TCTACACTGCTCCAGTTCACTCAGCTGTATGAATGAGTACTGTGGTGGATATCGAAGAGAGAAACCCTGTTTTTAATAATCCTCACTCGCGCTAATTCCGGATAACACAACACGACACCCGACCTTCAAAAATGAACTCGCATATTAACGCAAAACCACGTGGCACTCCTGGACTCATTAATCCGGGTCATGGAGGCGTGATGTGACCTTTTCGTACTGTCAACGAGCACGCCATACACGACTACCTGTGCACAGGTACAAACCAGGCCCGCGCACATCAGTGCTGACTGGACGTGACTCGACCAGGAGAGAAACACGCGTGGAAACGGACGGACGTTTGAGCCACGCATTCGCGGGGGTTTCGCGGCTAGATCGACGCCGAAGGAATGCAGCGCCTCGCCGACCGAGGTTCGGTCGTGACGCACGCATCAGCTGCCACGACCCACCGCTGGCACCACGCTGAAACCAGGAAGGTTTCGTGCCGTTGCCCTGCGAAGCGTACGCGCCAGTTACCGCGCTGACTTGCTAAAATACAATGTAGCGGCACGTAGCCTTAATGAAACATGGGAGACGTTGATTATGTTTCCAAAATATGTTAAGTAAATTATTGTTTGACTGTGTGTACGTGCGTGCGTGCATGCGCGCGTGCGCGCGTGCGTGCGTGTCCCACCGCCTGTGTGTTATTCGTCTTTTATCCCCCGGCGTCTACCCCGGCCCCTCGGCCTCGTCGAGTGTTGTGCCCGCTCTGGACACGGCAATTTGAAGTACCGAGCAGGCAGTGATAGTGGTCAGTGATAGTGGTCAACATCACTTGTCCAGCGTGGGTCGGTTCTCCTAGGCGGCTTGTGCTGTTGACCACACTCGCTTGACCACGGTCCGTGCACCAGTGGAATGGCAACTATTCGGCTTTGTCTGTCCACATCAACGAAAACCATTGGCCGGACTCTGGTCAGCTCGCGGACAACTACTTACTGAGTTACTCATCGTTCAACGCACAACATTAGGCCGCAACGACAAATCATCACAGCACTGTAATATTGGTTGATGCTTTCAGCTTTTCTGTCCATACATACATACATACATACATACATACATACATACATACATACATACATACATACATACAGACATACAGACATACAGACATACATACATACATACATACATACATACATACATACATACATACATACATACATACATACATACACACACACACACACACACACACACACACACACACATATATATATATACATACATACGTACATACATGCATGCATGCATGCATGCATACATACATACATACATACATACATACATACATACATACACAAATACATACATACATACATGCATACATACATACATACATACATACATACATACATACATACATACATACATGCATGCATGCATACATACATACATACATACATACATACATGCATGCATGCATGCATACATACATACATACATGCATGCATACTTACATATATACATACATACATACATACATGTATACATGCGTACATACATACATACATACATACATACATACATACATGCATACATGCATACATGCATACATACATACATACATACATACATACATACATACATGCATGCATACATACATACATACATACATACATACATACATACATACATACATACATACATACATGCATACATACATGCACACATACATACATACATACATACATACATACATACATACATACATACATACATACATACATACATACATAGATACATACATATATACATGCATGCATACATACATACATACATACATACATACATACATACATGCATGCATACATACGTACGTACGTACGTACGTACGTACATACATACATACATACATACATACATACATACATACATACATTCGTACGTACGTACGTACGTACGTACGCAAGTTAGATTATATATATATATATATATATATATATATATATATATATATATATATATATATATATATACATATATAATTATATATATATACATATATATATATATATATATTATATTATATATATATATATATATATATATATATATATATATATATATATATATTAATAATTTAAATTGTTGGACATTGAAAAACGTCGACCGATATTGACCATTGTACTCTGGCAATGGTGAACTAAACATTACACTGTTGCCGGGAAACGGTGAAATAGACTTGTTATACACTGACCATGTGAACTATACATTCCATCATAGCAGACATACTATGAACTATGAACATTACGTTGCTATATTGTTGCTATTATATATGTATAAGGATGTCATCGTATATGTATACATATATATGAAATATATACATAGTATTATATATATATATATATATATATATATATATATATATATATATATAATTATATATGTAATACCATATATACATATATTATGATTATATATAATGCTATATCTATATATAATTATAATTATATATATATATATATATATATATATATATATATATATATATATATATATATATATACATATATATAATGGTATATCTACAGTGCCGGTAAAAAGTCATGGGACCATTGGATTTTACTGTTGTTTCTCTGTGGCAGCATTAAAATCAACTTGGCAAAGGACGTGCTGCCACCTATTGGATGCGCCTAAGTTTATATCCTGTTTTGAGTGTTGTTTTGCCTCTGTTTTTGCCATTTTTGCCTAATTTCATAAGAACATCCCAAGATTGCCGTCCAAAGATCAAGGTAGGCCTCAATTACTCCACTAAGTGTTATCTGCTTTCTATGGACTAATGAATCACAATTGACTGTATAAACTGTATGTGGGCAATAATAGGGTACTTTGGTATATTACCGGAGCAATATTTGGTATAAAGTGTCAATATTAATTAATTATTATTAATTATCAATATTTATTAAGAAATGTAGTGAATAAATCCAATTTTCAATACAATAAGAGCTAATTATATGGTAAAAAATAGTTTTTATTATTCCATAATAATATTTATTATATATTTGTAATAAATTATGCATATAAATTTTATTTAAAAATAATAAATAACTTATTTGCTAATTTTCAGTGATGCCACCTTACAGAAAAAACAGCACTGAGTTGCGAACGAGGGCCGTAGTGCTAATGGAGATAGGGGTTAGCTGTCGGCAGGTGAGCCGACAACTAAAGGTAAATTTAAAAACAGTGTATGGCATCAAGAAGTGCCTGGGAGAGATAGGGTTAGCGGCCGACAGACCGCGGAGTGGAAGGCCGAATAAGACGTCGGTACGACAGGACCGGGCCCTCGTCCGATATAGCCTCAGCGATCGTCGGCTCACATCCCCAGAACTGCGACAGAGGATGGAGTCAGAGCTGAGTCAGAGGGAGTGACTGTATCTTCCTCGACAATAATGAAACGCCTGAATTCAGCTGGGCTTCATGGTTGTGTGGCGGTGAAGAAGCCATTGTTGCGTCCTGCGAACATTAAAAGTTGGCTCGACTTTGCTCGACGCCATAAAAACTGGACAGTCCAGCAGTGGGAGACAGAGTTGTGGTCAGAAGAGAGTGCCTTTCAGCTTTTCTGTGGGGCAAAGCAGGCTATTGTGCGGAGGAGGGTTGATGAGAGGTACAGCCCACAGTGCATTGTCCCCACAATAAAGCATGAAGGGGGCTCCCTGATGGTCTGAGCGAGGGGTCGGTCAACTCTACCGGTATGAAGGCACCATGCGACAGGACCAATACGTGAGGGTGCTGAGGAACCACATGCTGCCTTCAGCTTCTTCACTTTATGGCGAGGGTGAAGCATTTGTCTTCCAGCAAGACAATGCTCCTTGCCATAAACCGAACAAGGTGACGAGATTCCTCGAGCGCTCTCACGTCGAGGTCCTGCAGTGGCCGGCCCAGAGCCCAGACTTTGAATCACGTAGAACATTTATGGGAAGTCATCTTCAGGAAGGTAGAGAGAAGCAAGCCAGGTAGTCTGGAGGCTCTGTGGCAGTTGCATGGCAGGCCATCCCAGTGGACACTGTCCAAAACCTGGTACGTTCAATGCCGAGGAGATGTGCTGCAGGGATTGCTGCCAAGGGACACTGCACAAAATATTAGTGTTGTTTGTACATGAGAACTGTAGAAATATTATCTATAATTAGTTTGTAATAGTGTATAATCAATTTGGTTGGACTTTTGTATTAGTTAGTATTTTTAAATGAATTAAATTGTGAAAATATGCATGATATCTTGCACGGTCCCATGACTTTTTACCGGCACTGTATATATAATTATATATACACAGACATATATATATATATATATATATATATATATATATATATATATATATATATGTATATATATATATATATATATATATATATATTATATATATATATATATATATATATATATATATATATATATATATATATATATATATATATATATATATATATATACATATATAATTATAAATAATGCTATGTTTATAAATAATTATATATGTAATACTACATGTGACTACATCGACTGTCTTTTCAACTCTTTTACTCGTATTAGTTTGAACTATACAACTTCGCGTCCTCCAGCAATGGTCATCCTTGTCCAGTCTTGGCGTGTTGACACGCGGTCAGCCCTGGATAGGAGAGATGACCGGACAGACGACCCACAGAGCGCCGGTCAGTCTGTGAACACGACTCGACATGACGTTTTTGTTTGAAGTCGAATCCGTCTGCTGCCGGTGCAAAGGCGGCTTGTCCCGTGAAGCGTTGACGGGGAGACTTCTGTCCAGTAATTGGCTTCGTTATTTAGACAAATTAGCGCAATTTAGCTTTGTTGTGGACACATGTATACAATACTATACACAACGTATGGAGACGCTGCATGTAGAAGCTGTTTTCGTGTTACTTGGGATAATAAATGCACTGCAATGTGACGGATTGTGTTGCAAGTCGACGTGTTATGTTAAGCAGAGCAAGCCGACAACACGGAGCGAGCTTATGGCGCGTTGACCGCAAGCTTTTGTCGACATCACTGGCTATGTGTTTGCTAGCGTTTAATTACATTTTAATACCCATACATATGGTATTCACGAGTCACAACACTGACATTTTCTTTATAATACTATATTTTAATTTCCTCCGAGATATATAGCATGTAACATAACGCTCGCGCGCACGCACGCGCTCGCTCGCACGCACGAACGAACGAACGAACGAACGAACGAACGAACGAACGAACGAACGAACGAACGAACGAACGAACGAACGAACGAACGAACGAACGAACGAACGAACGAACGAACGAACGAACGAACGAACGAACGAACGAACGAACGAACGAACGAACGAACGAACGAACGAACGAACGAACGAACGAACGAGCGAGCGAGCGAGCGAGCGAGCGAGCGAGCGAACGAAAGCACACACATACATACACACACAATATGTTTGTCAGCGATTACGTATCTATAATGGTTATCCCTTCTGTAGAAATCCGGAATCTAACACCCCATTAGTGTATGGTTTTTTTTAATTAAATAATAGAATTACATAATATGTGTTTTTTATTAATATAAAATGAAATGCCATGTAGGATGTTGCCAACAGTCTGGTACAAAAAGTATTAGTCGGTCAAAAATGTATCGGTCTAGTATCTAAAATAGCGAATGGGCATGCCTAATGGTGTGCTGCCATCTGTCGGATTGTAAATGGAGTTATTTAACTATAAAACTATCCATGGTAATGATCAGTCAAATTAGAGTAAATGTTTATGCTTTCAGAGGGAAACTGATAGTTGCTTGGACATGGCATATAACTGATGTTTTAATATAAACCCTGGGCATCACTAACGAAAAGCTAATAGAGCTAATACATCGTGGCTCCATCTACAGTCAGATCTATAATTACTTTTAAGTATCAATAATCATAACTCGCTCGTCGTTTTTCCTGTTTAATTTAACAGAACGTATTAGGAAATCAAACGGCCATGTCTTGATATCTACAGTCGTCCGACTGCCGAGAGCCAGTAAAAGGCACGACTAGGCATGGAGTCGTCTGTCTACTATCACTTGCCTGCGTGAGAGCGATCTTTCAAGTCTTTGTGCTCGTGTCTTGGTCCCAGATTTGGATGGGCCGGATTCGGCACGAATCTGCCGAATCTGGGACCGTGACGGTAACGGGCCAGGACAGGATTCTCCATTTTTGCAAAGATAGTTTCTGTTAGTATTCCAATATGATTGTTATTACGCAAATCTTAAATAAAATGCATGCGCATGTGTGTTTTGAGGAAACTCGGCCCAGGCGTGACGTATGTCACCAACGCTGACTCAGAGTAGATAAAAGGGGGCATCGCGCATGCCTTGTATGCGTTTTGCCGAATCTGCGCCCGCCCGAATCTGGTCCCAGGTCGCCGGCCTCCTTGAATATTCAAGACTATGCCCAATTCAATACTGTACAATTCTCGGAACCCCAGTCACATTTTTTTAAAGTAAATAGATCACTAGGCGCCCTGCCCATAAATCTCAAAGTAACCTCAAGTCAATGTTAGACCCATCTTGGAGAACAGCTGTACTGTCTAGTACCCCTACACCTTTTGAACAACAACTAAACCAACTAGAAATGAGCCAACGCCTTTGCAGCTCGATATGTCTGACATCGCCATCACAATATCCGCAGCAAGTTCAGGCGAGGAAAGTAGAGGACGAAACAAGACTGGTGCATCAATGCCAAAGGGGTCAGCAATGGTGATGTTATTTGTCATGTTCCATGAGTGTAGACTTAACACAAACCTAAGTTCACTAGATAACTCAAAGATGCCATCTCATTGTTTCTTGGATGTTCAGATTGCGTTCAACGGTCAATTTGCAAACATCGCTGGTTCTTTTCAAACTCGTTTATCGCTCACCCTGACGTAGTTGAAATAGTCGCAGTTATTTTGCAGATGCTTTTTAAGAGACACAACATCTTTAGTTGAGCCATTATTGCTGTGTCATTATAATCGGAGAATTATTATGATATTTATCAGCTACAAAGGTTAGTATTTTCAGACAGTGCAGAAGTGATTGGTCTCAGAAACGTTGATTACGTTATATCGGAATCCCTAATAATCAAATCACACACAAAAAACCTTTAATATTAATCGGATTCAAGCGAGTCACTCGGTTGAATCTATAGTCCGTGTATAGTCGTGGCGTGGTAGACTACATTGTGCCGTCAACGTGACGTGTAATTAGGCCACAAGTTTGCGTGACGTCAGCGAGACGATGGCCGACTTTTGCGCCGCAAAGCTCTTGAACGAGAAAGGTACCCGAGAACGTATCCACATCATGCTTATGCGATGCCTGATAGTTTGGCATTGCTGTCAGTACCTGCAAGGCGAGTCAAGCTATTGTTTCTGATACAAGCCACATACTATAATGTATATAGTGATATTTACTTTGTTGGCACTTATTCTTACAGTCATAGAAAAGAAAATACAACAACGAAAACTCTC
>OZ024859.1:25593222-25600722 GCA_964017155.1 Oasisia sp. SBJ-2009
GGAAATTCTTGTGATAAATATTCACATAACACAACGACATTAGTAGTGACAATTAGTAATGACAGCGCAAAGTTGTAAGGGAAATAGTGCGCCCCATTGTATCCCCGTGCTGACCGTACTATATGATCCAGCAGCACTCTATTCTTAACTGATAAGTTTCCACCCCAACAAATTAGACAGTAGCACAGGACTGACTGGACCGTAGATTTATAGAAGAGATTAGTTATTGTCTGACACACATTACATTTTCTTAGTTTTCTGACGAAATAGTTCCGTTGACAACACTTCTTTTGGATTCGTTTCGTGTTCAATGACCAATCAAGCTGGTTGGACATTTCAACGCCTAGGTAGGAGTGTGAGTCTACTCTCTCTACTACCTCTCCCTTGATGGATAGTGTAGGCGGGTCATATTGTAATTTGCGGAAGTCAATGACCATTTCCTTAGTTTTCTTGGTGTTGAGTTGGAGACAGTTCGAATCACACCATGAAACCAGGTTTTGAACTTCCGTCTCATAGATCTGGTGGTTATTTTCTGTTATCAAACTGAGTAAGGCCTTATCATCAGCACATTTGAAGAGATGGTCCTTGCTGATAGAGCTGTCAACTGGCCTGCAGTCACTTGTGTACACTGAGAACAGTGCTAGTGAACTCACACAGCCCTGGGGGGGCGCCACTGTTTGTTGTGATGGTAGAAGAAATGGTGTTGTTGATCTTCACCCACTGTTTTCTGTCTGTAAGAAAAGCCAAAATCCACTTGCGCAAAGATGGATTCACAAGCATGGCTCTCAGTTTCTGGAGTAGTATATGTGGCTGGATAGTGTTGAACGCGCTTGAAAAGTCCAAGAAGAGAATACGGGCTGAGGTTTTGGGTGTATCCAGGTGTTTCTGAGCGTGGTGAATAAGTGTTAGAATGGCATCTTCCGTACTCCTGTTTCGTCTGTATGCAAACTGATGGGGATATTGAAACTGTGATGTTTCCGTGGAGATACGCCGGAGAAGAAGTCGTTCCAGACATTTCATCACTATGGAGGTGAGGGCCACTGGTCGATAGTCATTGTTCTGGGATGATCGAGGCGTTTTTTGAATGAGAACAATGCAAGATGATTTCCATAAGCACGGCACCGTGTGTGTGTCTACCGACTGCTGGAAGAGATCGTGGACGATGGGGGCCAATTCTCTGCTGCATTCTCTCAGACATCTGCCACTGATCTTGTCAGGACCAGGAGCTTTCTTTGGATTAATCTTTGCAAGTTCTTTTCTTACTTCTTCTACCTGTAGTGTTATTGGATGTCCATTTTCGCTGTTTAGAGTTTCTAATTCCAGTGCACGCTCCCGGGTGAAATCAGTAGTTTCAAATCGAGCAAAGAAGATGTTCATTTCGTTCGCTACCTGGTTTTCGTTTTCTACACAGATTCTTTTTTCCTTCTCCAGTTATCATTTAACCAGTTATCATTTGCAAGCCATGCCACATTTGCTTAGTTTTCCCTGAGGCAAACTGGTTTTCTAGTTTTACTCTGTACTGGTCTTTCTTTTGTTCCGTTGTTGCTTTAACCTTTCTTTTCACATCTTTCCACTGACATTGAGTTTCATTCTTCCAAATATCTCTTTTCTGACACAAGAGATTCTTCATTTCAGAGTCTACCCACGGTTTATTGTTTGGAAAGCACTTAATTTGTTTCACTGCTATACAAAGTTCTTCACAAAAAGTGATATATCCACTAATTACATTTGTTGCTTCATTCACATTTGCACTTGATTTTGTAAAGACATCCCAGTCATGTGACACGACAGAGAAAATCAGTTCGAAAATATGTGCGATGCCGCCGAAATTTACAGGGAAACAAAAGAGTTTCTTGAGAGGTAAAAAATTTTTTTAATTGATTATAGCAGATTTTTAACATCGGATAATGCGAAAAGTGGAAGATCGTAAGAGGTGTTCCATCGTATTTTATTATGCGTATATCTCGATGATGTGCTTCAATTACAAGCAATGGTCGTTGCCGTGTAGTTCCGGTAGAGTATGTTGAGCTGGCTGGGGGCATGGGCAGCGAGATCACGCATCGTTTCTCCGCGCGGCCGATGGATGAAGGTCAAAACGACACCGACATTCCGACGTTAACGTACGACACACGACGTAGAGGTGTTTTCAAGTGTATCATCCATGGCGGAAGTCCGGAACCCCTCGTGCGCATCTTCATCGGTGACGATGAAATGACACCGGATATACTGAAGTTGCAGCAAAATCGGACGTTCTCGCTAGAGGGCACCGACGAGGGTTTGCTATGGCGCAACTACACCGATTCGGTCCACAGCCAAGACTTCCGGTTGCCGTCAACTGCCGACGGCAAACTGCTCCGATGCGCTGGTTTCGTGCACGCCAAGAAAGAGATGGTCAACACGTCGGCCATTCTCACAGTGCTAGGTAGGTAGTCTAGTATAAGGTGACCCAAAAAAACAGAACCCATACAAATGTTCATTAATCCTACATCAAATTTCTTCAAATTTGGTCGATTCAAACTTCAGTCTACGGATGATCTGTCCATACAGTTTTAGCCACCTGAGTCAGTTTGCATAGTTTTTATGTTCTTTTCAAAATGTGCTCAAAATGTTGTCCTGTGGCTAAAACGTTGAGGACCCATAGATTGAAGTTTGAATCGACCAAATTTGAAGAAATGGGATGGACCTATGTAGGATTAATGAACATTTTTATGGGTTCTGTTTTTTTGGTCACCCTGTAGAAAGAACACATGTCTGTTTGGCGTCTTGTTTACCATATCAGTGATTCAGTCTGGTAATATTTAATGATACAGCCTTCCGACGCGTTGTTTCATCCGCTCCCTTAATTCTGCAAGTGTATGCTTCTTATTAAACTGTTCTAACGTCACGTGACTGCCGCGTGACTGTCACGTGTGTCGTATATCGCTCCCCTTCTAGGTAAGCCGTTCGTAGACGAGGAATATTGTCACAACCAGACGACCATTGCAGACGAACGACAAGTGAATATCAGGTACACAAAACTGTAAAATGTAATCTAGGAAAGACGAAAGAGGTACATTTGAAACCAGGTAGGCCTTGAATCGGCAGACCATAAATGCACAAGCGTGTAGGGGACATTCACATTTATGTATTGGAAGGAATTTGGAAGACATTTTATACAGACTTTTTCAATGTTTGTATTTCCGATATTTGCAATATTAAGCCATCATTCACACAATTCCCTTTTAGATTATTGCAAATACATATTTGTGTCATGGTGAGGTTTGGTTTGTTTGGCACTAGTTAAAACCATTCATTAATTTGTTCCCGATGAACATCCAAGATACCGTAAAAACAAACACAATCTTACAAATGCCGTTAATATTTACCGTCCTAAGCCTTTTGCCAGAGCTGAGTGCCGGACTCAGAGGATTATCAGATATATTCCCTACAGGGTCTAGTTCTGAAACTATTGTTAATACATCCATACGTTATTGTAAGTATGTACAAATTGTAGTAGGTATTACGCACGCATGCACGCACGAAAAAATAATCCACAAACATTATAGACACGCATGCATGAACGCACGCACGCACGCACGCACGCACGCACACTTGCATGCATACACGTCTCCATCTGTCTTAGTTTTTGTCTGCGTTTGTGATTGTGTATGTATTCCTATATCTGTGTCGACATGTCTGTGTGTTTCTGTGCGTGCTTGCTTAGTACAACAAGTAGTAACGTGTCTGTCTGTCTGTCTGTCTGTCTGACTGTCTGTCTGTCTGTCTGTCTGTCTGTCTGACTGTCTGTCTGTCTGACTGACTGACTGAATGTCTGTATGTCTGTCTCTCTGTCTGTCTGACTGTCTGTCTGTCTGTCTGTCTGTCTGTCTATCTGTCTGACTGTCTGACTGTCTGTCTGACTGTCTGTGTGTCTGACTGTCTGTATGTCTGTCTGTCTGTCTGTCTGTCTGACTGTCTGTCTGTCTGACTGTCTGTCTGTCTGTCTGTCGGACTGTCTGTCTGTCTGTCTGTCTGTCTGTCTGACGGACTGTCTGTCTGCCTGTCTGTCTGTCAGTATGTCAGTCTGACTGTCTGTATGTCTGTCTGACTGTCTGTCTGTCTGTCTGTCGGACTGTCTGTCTGTCTGTCTGTCCGTCTGTGTGACTGTCTGTGTGACTGTCTGTGTGACTGTCTGTGTGACTGTCTGTGTGACTGTCTGTCTGTCTGTCTGTCTGTCTGTCTGTCTGTCTGTCTGTCTGTCTGTCTGTCTGTCTGTCTGTCTGTCTGTCTGTCTGTCTGTCTGTCTGTCTGTCTGTCTGTCTGTCTGTCTGTCTGTCTGTCTGTCTGTCTGTCTGTCTGTCTGTCTGTCTGTCTGTCTGTCTGTCTGTTGTCTTCATCCCCATCCTCTCTCCCTCTACCTCACTCCCCGCACTCTCCCTCCCTCCTTCCTCTATCTCAACTCAAACGTACACACGCACACACGCGCACGCATACACGCACACACACACATTATTGCTCTCCATCATTCAGTCACTCTTTCACTCACACACTCGCACTGACATACTAACTAACTAACTAACTAACTAACTAACTAACTAACTAACTAACTAACTAACTAACTAACTAACTAACTAACTAACTAACTAACTAACCAACCAACCAGCCAGCCAGCCAGCCAGCCAGCCAGCCAGCCAGCTAGCTAGCTAGCTAGCTCACTCACTCACTCACTCACTCACTCACTCACTCACTCACTCACCCACCCTCCCCCCCCACCCACCCACCCACCCACTCACTCTCTCACCCACCCACCCACCCACCCACCCACCCACCCACCCACCCACTCACTCACTCACTCACTCACTCACACATTGTCTCCCTTCATCCTTACACCATTGCCTCCTTCTCCATCTCTCCCTCACACAAAACGAGCATTTTTCTGGCCACACATACATGAAATATATACCATACCGTCTGTTGCACGCTGCCAGCTGTGTGTACCACTGTAACCCTGTCTGCTACTACCTCACGTGGAACTTGTCGGAAAGTGATCGCGTGTTTCACCCTGACGATATGAGCAATGATACGTACGAGCCGCTAGACCCGGAACACAGCACGGTATTCGTCGAAAAGGTATTGAATGTCTGTCAACGTTGAATTTCCCAATTGCCAGAAACCATCGTGTGTGATCCATAATTTACGAAAACAATCTAGCATTTCTGCTGATTTGATAGGTGGAAGTGTTTTAACTTTGAGGTAATCTCTATATTCCTGCAAAATGTAATGCGCCTCTGAATGGTTTTATTACTAGAGATATGGCGTAGACAAATACTGTTATTTCTTATTATTTATTATTTATGTTGAACACGATTATGGTACAGCAGAACGCATTTCGGAGGTGTGTCACATTGTATTATCATTAATCTCTTGGATCCTGAACACCGATATTTCGGGTTTTGACACCAGTGTGTACTATAATCGCTAAATGTCACTCGTTTTTCGCAGAAACTTCGCCAGATTATACCCGGATGTAGACGGAAGATTTACCGATAGTTTGACACCAAGTTTGCATATATCTATCAAGAAAAATTGTAGTTTCTAGCAAAATCAAATCAGCAATCGATCGTAGATGTTTCACTATTCATGTTAGCCGTGTTCATGAGCAAGAATTGCAGTTGTTTAATTAGCATGTCCGATGATTTGGATGAAAGTGTGAAAAGCAGCAGCTATGTTGTCAGCCGTGATTCTTAGCTGTCAAATAATTGCGCATTAGCCACAAAATAAAACTGATTTTGATGTATCTTATCGTCCATCTTGTTTCTTGTCTGGATTGTTGACATAAATAATATTCTGATTATTTTCAATATGTTTTGTAGTCACGCCACAGTAATTTTGATGACACTATGACTATGTTGGCCAATGTATTGTGATCTACACAATATAATTTTGAATAATAAATACGATGAAAATACTGTGTAAACATCGGTAGGTTATATATAAAACAATTATCAGGGTAAATAAAATACTTTAAAAGTTCTTTCAGTGTTAACCGGATATAAAAATAAATAAATAATAAAAATAATTAATAATAAATAAATCAAATGGATGTACGAACGATGATGTTCCAGATAACCGACGTAGTGAACTCGACTCACCTTCAGATTGACCTTGGTGAAGACGTAGGCTACGTGGTGTACGTGGTCACCTTACACAACGAGGTCGGGTCGACTAGTCATACAATCCGCCTCGACGTAGGTGAGCGATAATATAGTGGTCTTAGTTAGGGTGGTCATTTGCTGGTGCCGTTGTTTGAACTGTCGGGCAAGCGGAGCTTTATCCAACTTTTTTTAAAGTAAAACTATTTGCCAGGGTGCGACGTGGTTCAATAGTTTACACGACGCAGCCATACTGATGAATGATCTCAATGTCCCGCAGAGAAACCTGGTAATGGTTCTTTTAAACTAATGTGAGTAAAGCGGACTTTTAGTCCCCCACATAGTCTGTCTATATGTCTGTCTGTCTCTATATGTCTCTCTGTAACGCTGTCTCTGTATGTGTATATATATATATATATATATATATATATATATATATATATATATATATATATATATATATATATATATATATATATATACGCACGTATGTACGTAGTTTGTATTGGGCGTATATTATATACGTATTATATATATATATATATATATATATATATATATATATATATATATATACATACATACATACATACATACGTACATACATATATACATACACACATACATCTAATTCGTGATGTGTTCGTTTGTTGTGTTTGTCTGCAAGAGTCTGACCTCAGTATTACAGTAGTGGCTGCGTGTCTGCTAAACGGTCTGACCTCAGTATTACCGTAGTGGCTGCGTGTCTGCTAAACGGTCTGTCCTCAGTATTACAGTAGTGGCTGCGTGTCTGCTAGACGGTCTGACCTCAGTATTACAGTAGTGGCTGCGTATCTGCTAGACGGTCTGACAGCAGTATTTCAGTAGTGGCTGCGTGTCTGCTAGACGGTCTGACATCAGTATTACAGTAGTGGCTGCGTGTCTGCTAGACGGTCTGACATCAGTATTACAGTAGTGGCTGCGTGTCTGCTAGACGGTCTGACATCAGTATTACAGTAGTGGCTGCGTGTCTGCTAGACGGTCTGACATCAGTATTACAGTAGTGGCTGCGTGTCTGCTAGACGGTCTGACATCAGTATTACAGTAGTGGCTGCGTGTCTGCTAGACGGTCTGACCTCAGTATTACAGTAGTGGCTGTGTGTCTGCTAGACGTTCTGACATCAGTACTACAGTAGTGGCTGCGTGTCTGCTAGACGGTCTGACATCAGTATTACAGTAGTGGCTGTGTGTCTGCTAGACGTTCTGACATCAGTACTACAGTAGTGGCTGTGTGTCTGCTAGACGTTCTGACATCAGTATTACAGTAGTGGCTGTGTGTCTGCTAGACGGTCTGACATCAGTATTACAGTAGTGGTTGTGTGTCTGTTAG
>OZ024859.1:25603222-25608222 GCA_964017155.1 Oasisia sp. SBJ-2009
TAAAAATAGGTATATACATATTATTTTAATTTATTAGTAACATTAATGTAATAAAATAACAAGACATTGCTTGCACTTGGAAGCAATGGAAGGTGATCGTTCATAACATTGCAAGTTTTTCAAGTACATTAACATTTAAATGTGTCACATTTTCAGAACTTGAGGTGTCATCACCATAGGGTATGCAGAAAAGCTCTTCATCTCAGGTAAATGAGTGTTGTAACATACGTTAGTTTACTCTCTCAGCAAACCTTTTATAAAGAACTTACAGATGTATGTCATTTGTGAATCCAAGGGTCCTGGGACCCTGTGGATGTGCCTCCTACATTGTACACATTTGGTCTGCCTGCAAACCTTTTATAATAGGTCCATGCTAATGTGCCTCTATACTCTTTGAAATGTGCCCCAGTTTAAGTGATAATAATAAGTTGTGGCGTTTTCCAATATCACCACTCCAGATGAAACAGTGGTATGGCCAGTAGAGTTTTTCTGCCCTCAAGACGATTTCTGAATGTGCCCCTCTATGTGATTTTATATGCCTGTATTAATGGGTGGGTGTACTTGTTAAATTGTATATAAGTAAAGACAACATGAAGTAAAAACATCAAAACTATTTCATTAGATTGACTACAAAATAATGGCAAGCACAATATAAGTATAACTAAAGGTACAGTCACTGCACTTGATATATGTATTTATTTTTAATATCACATGCACATCAGAAAACAAACAAACCAGCAATAACAAAATGGAAAAGTTGAAAACGTGTTAGGTAAATGTAAAAAACAGTTATTTGTATAAATGTTTGTGTTATCGCGCATCCAGCACAAATACTAATTAGTTCAAAAATATTAATCCCATTCATTAGGCTTTCAAATTATGCCTTTCACAGAGAAGACATTAACGTTAGCAAACATGTGCTTTGTGATATATGTCATGGGCAAATTGTTCAATATTCTGAAAGAATTGTACGAAAACATATTTCTGGAAATTTACTTTTGCAAAAGAGTTCACCCATAACACACACACAATTGTTAGAGAAACATGCTGTAAATAGATAACATATACCTACTATATACATATAAAAACATTATGTACATAACAAATATGTACAGCACTTTGACCATGTTGGATATTATGCTTTATAAATAATACATATTATAAATAAAGTAACTAGATTATACTTTATTTAAAAAAAATCAGTAAATGTAAAATAACTTTTTAAAATATATTTAATGCTTCGCATCTTTACATCCAAAAAGTGGCTAAACTAGTCAGGGTCCTTGCCATATGGCTGAGAGTTACATGTGCAATTGCTATATGTTTACTTAACTCTGTGAAGAGTACCGGCTAGAGATAGTGGCGAATACTTTACAATTAGTATTTTCAAATATTAATTTCAGTGTGACGGAATGTTTCCCACATTAGTAGACATTTTTGTTATAACAGGTCTGAGTAATGTATATATAACAAGAGTGGCATGTAAATTTTATAACACAAATAAAAAAATAATTACCATGGTATTGACTTTGGCCAAGTGTGTCATCACATATAAAATATTATACATGTCAAAGCCATGTTAATTGTCACTTTGTTTCTTGTATAGGCAGATGCGGATGTACAGCAAAATGTCAGGAAACTGGTATGCAGTAGCATCAAAGAGAGTGAACTCACAGAGTGTCATCGATATCCAAGCTGATGTAGTTCATTACATCAGTTGTCGAACCTGTCTTACAGTGTCGAGAGAGGTTGACCAAAGGCTCATGCCATATTTCTCAGACCATGGCATCCACCGTTCCATCAACTGGAAAGCTAGTCAGGCATCACCATATTCGCATGTCAAGCACCCTGCATTCTACATTAGAAACTAGTCAGTCAGGGTATCTGACCAGCATGGAAGCCAGTGTACACACCACCAGTACAGGTGTGCTGTGGAGTCTGTCACGATGCAACATACAGTACAACTGGGATCACTTCACTTGGTCGACATTCGAATACTTGATATTTAATATGCAGCATCTTGCACGGCTTATGGCTGTATAGTCTTGTCCGCAAATACAACTGTCCTGTATAGCATATGAACTTGTTGAACTAATGGTAGCAAGCATTGTTCAGTTTCTTGTTGACCTGTAAAGAAAAGCATGTATTCAATTTCAGTAAACAAAAAACATGCATCATGGTAGTGGAGTTGGAAGTAAATAATGTTGCAGTGTCCATTGCCATATACAAAATAATGTTTCATGTATGAACTACAGCATTTCACAAAAGAGGTAGCAAGAAATGTTCTGCTACAGCAGCATCTACAGGAACAGAGTGTTTACCAAGGTTGTTTCAGGGGAAGAAGGGTGGGATGTGGGTATTAGGGGAATAATGCTTATTTTCAAAACAGTGATGAATTGTATTGTTTTTAATTTACTAGGTGTTTATTGTCATTACATGAAATTAAAGTTATTACTGTTATTACAGTGATGCCTGATTTTAGTAATATAGAATTATTTGATTTCAGCCACATAAATCGCATTGACATTTTTTGTTTTGTTTTCAGTACACAAATTGTTGTCAGGGACTGCCATGTAATAACTACTACATGGTGTACACATATTAATTTTTGACATTTTATGTCAAACATGAATATGTGAGATTGTATGGTCAAAGCAAATGTTGGAAATGACAAAATAAGGTTATTGTGATGCCAACAGCACATTACCCTCACAAAATATTCAAGCATTCATAATATGTATGTCTACCTTCTTCAAACTGTATTATTGATTTCTTGGGTCATCGCTTCAGTATTTCCCCTGCTATATGATGAGTGAGGTGGACCACCTCGCTGTTTTTCGAAGCCAATTTGCTTAAAATATGCCAGGATGGCCACCTCATAGGTATTTCTTGCTATAAACATGTTTATACTTGTAGCTGTGCATTTGTTTCTTCTCTGTTTCCCAGGGAATAAGTTAAAACACCCTTCGGAATGCACCATTTTGAAGGTAATTTTAAAAATTGATCTACGTAGTCATGAGTACAGACTCACATAGTGTATGTGCATTAATGTCTGTGTGTACACACACTGGGTAATTATATGCATTATACAAGTGCAAAGGTCATTCTAGTTTTCCATGTTCAAGATAATAATATGTAAATATGAATAAAAACAAGTGTATTTAAATGGACATATTAAAATATTTTGATAATTTATACATTATTGATTGTTAATATGTGTAAATTACCTGGATTGATTAGATGTGAGCCTCCCACAGACTACGTATCCTCTCTGCATCTGCCATACCCATGTGACTGCCTTAATCTTAGCCTCTACTCTGTCTTGTCTCACTTTTGCATTGTAGTGTGGCCTCTAGCAATATTATAATTATAATTATATATTATGAATTCATATAGTGCTGTGATGAAAATGCTGATAAATTATAATGTTAAAACAGCTGGCACGTGTGAGTTGAAAGTTACCAGGTATTACATCCACGCATCACTGACTACAATGGAAACAAGTGCAAGAATGTTATATATGTAATACATGTACTTGCATGATATAGTGTACACCTACTGTATTAACAGTTTATTTTCATGTTTACAGACATGCCACATTTTTGGGATGGAAATCCGTATTTTTGAACTAACATGTTGTAAAAATCCGTATCAATCCGTATCATTAATCAGATCTTCCAGTTATCTGGTCTAAATTATTAAGGCCTTTCCAAAACAATTTTTCCACGGTATTTTCGATTATTGGGGCCAGTTAACTGGAAGATTACCGAAGTTTTACTTCACTTCAGCACGCTTAAACTGCGTACCGCAAAACAGACAGTGTCATCAAATAATGACAATTTATTCCATTAGTTCGCGCACGTATATCAATGTTTCTCTGGCAAGCGTCAACATTTTGAAATCAGAAATGCAGGCGATTTAATTGAACTCGGCGACGAGCTCCATTTCCTATACTGCTTTTTTATAATAGTCTTGCGCCTGCCACGCGCCCCGTTCCCACCCGTTGAGCCACGTTTCGAAGGGATTTACTTAGTCACTAACAGCAAACAATTATTCCATTATGCAGTATAGTTTTGTGACGCATGCAAGGCATGATGGGGCAAAAATAATGTCTCCATAAATTTAGTTAAAATCCGTATCAAAACGTAGTACGGCGGTATCACTTAAAAACAGCCCAAATCCGAATCGGATACGGGTAATCCGTATCATGTGGCATGTCTGTGTTTAGTTTTTTTATTGAATAAAATTCATCACCATCAACCATGGTTGTCATAAAATTCTAAATTATTTTGCATAAAATATAATGGAAATCCACAGCATTCAGTAATCGTACTGAAATGTGAGTCACAAAACACTGTTTTAATAACTGACGTTCTGTTACACGAGATAACGGATGCTCCCCTAAAAATAGGTTCTTGCCCGACCAACAAGAACCTAAGCACTACCAAAGTCACCCATGACCATATCAATTTTATTTATCATTTCGTCCCTCACGTCATCTATTCTCTCTGGATATGTACTTTCGCAATTACTAAACTTATTAACAAGATCCTGCGTAATCAAACAAAATACCGGTACATGTGTATCGACAACACAGCCACAGCCCAGGCACAGCCCAGGCTGTGTCTGGCAGAGTGATGCCTAGCGATGTCGATGGTGACTCTCAAACTGGCTTGTCACTGTCGCTGACACTGTCAGACTTATAATTATTATAATCTTACAAGTTAGAGAATCCGCGTCGAGTAGACGTTCGCAAGTTGTAGTTCTCGTTGAATTATCCCCTAACTACTCGCTTTTGTGCCGTAGTAGTGCGATCTCGCATAAAGCACGTGACCTAAAAAGTACAGGACGTCGATAGATGCTGATTGTATCGCCAGTTATACCCGGTGTAACGGCGATTCTTTTGTTTACGATTAAAAAAAGACAGACGCCTTACAAAAATTAAGTGACTGTGCATACTAGTTAAACTATTAACACATTACACATCTGATCATAAAAGT